>JABFEB020000047.1:3532366-3577332 GCA_019775895.2 Stomatorhinus ivindoensis
GGAGGCAGACTTGTGGTAGAGCCAGTCACGCATGAGGAGGCAGGGAAATCGAGAACAGCCGTCTCAGCACCCTTCACGCATGAGAGCGGGTTCGAGAGGGATTTTGTGAAGGAATTCTCAGACTCCCCTGGGGGGGGGGGGGAGGAAGACAGGGGGCACTATTCAAAATTTGTATAATTATTCATGTATTAAAATACGTAGCATTTATATTTTAAACATATAAATATGTTGTTACTATGTAAGGGTTGCGTGTTCATATGGTTATTAGGTTCATTGTCAGAATGCACTTCTGATCCTGTTTCAATATATATATTGAATTTTCAGAGCTTAGACGTCTTTCCCTTGGCAAACTAAAGCCCATCACTTGGGCTTCGTACGTTGCTCTCCATCATAAACAGTAGCTGGTAGCTGATCCGTGGAGTTGTTGGAAAGCCATCGCGAGATAATCAGATCAGATTAACTGTATTGTTCATTCAGGTGAATATGGTTCTTGGTAAATATTCTCAGACTGAATACATAGTAGTGTTACCTTTGTCTGACTGAGCCGCAAAAGTATCTTTCTACATAATTTGCATTTGGTTGTTTTTTTTGTATCCTGCATCTTTGGATTGACTTGATCTATTTAATTGTTTTTTTTTTTTTAATCATGTTAGTTTCCTATTATGTAAAAGACCATAAATATGCTGTCTCTTTACTCTCTCAGTTTTTTTTTTATCTGCAGCTTTAAGATACAATGTTTCAGCCTGCCTTCATAATGTCGGTCTAATGAGCCAATTCTATTAGTGTCTTGTACCTGTTAGATAATGAAAAAATAGCATCTATAATCATGCGTTTATGAAGAATGCTAACAGCCTAGGCTGAACTCTGCCCGTTCCCAGTCCGAAATGGCCGGCGAATGGTATGTGCCTCGGTATCCCGTTTCCCCACCCCATGGAAGAGCTGCATTATGTAGGGAACGCTGCAGTGAACATGTTGCCATGGAGACGCCCGGCCATGTTGTCAATGGATTCCCTTAAAGCTGCATCCCGCCGGCAGTGGTAGGCATGCCATTGGTGCCAGCCAATCGCGGCTGCCGGGGGCCCGGTCTCCTCATGCGAGTGCACCGCTCAGCGGCGAGGCTCCGCCCCCTTCCTGCTGCATCATTCTGTCATGGTACCCCCCCCCCCTCTCCCAGGAGGAGAGTCTCCTGTAGAGGAGCGAACGTGGCTGCAGAACTCAGCTGCGGATGAGGGATTGGAATGTTTCTATTAGCATTAGCGTGTTAGCATCAATTTAGTGATATGGAGATATTTTACTCTAGAAAATGTATCTATTTCCCAATGTGCAGCTATGTTACAAACCGTGCTTCACTGCTGCACTAAAATCAATGAACAAGTGGTGCGGAGATTAATTACATGACGTGAAATTCCAGCCAGTTTAAGAAGTGTTTAACTCAGTTTCTCTGTGAGAAAGGCATGTCACACCTTTAAGGGGATTACTGCCAATCGCAGACAGGTGCTGCAGACATGTGATCAGGGGTGTGAGACTCCAGTCCTGGGGGGCCGGAGACCTGCACAGTTTTTGTTTTACCCTCGTTTAACACACCTGATTCAACAACTTGCGCTAATTATCACACAGCTCTTGAGCTGAATCATTTGTGGTGAAACAGGGAAAGAACTAAGATACACAGGGCTCCGGCCCCCCAGGACTGGAGTTTGACACCCCTGATGTAGATGTTCCACTTTAATTGGGGCATTTGTAGCATCAACACAAGTTAGTAGCCTAACACACTAGCTTCTCAGAATTAATAATAAATGAGGAAGGAACTTCATGAAGCCCTATGACAGAAGGTGTCAAGCTCGGTGCCTGGGACCCGTTGTCTTATTTATGAACCATTATGAGCTTTTTATGAGGCAAGAGAAATGACAGAAGACTAAATGTAATGTCAGTATTTTGTGAATGTACAAGGAAAACAATCAGCATAGGCTTGGTTAAGTGGAAAAAAAATCACCAAGTGAAAAACCAGAGATTGGCCTGAGGGCCACATTTAAGAATGAATTAAAAACACGCGACGAGCCATTTTAAAGCGCCTGCTGGTTTGAGAACCCAGCTGTAAGGATTCAGGATTGTTGATTCCGATTGGTCAGAAATAGCAGAGACGCAGAGAATGCGAGTGAGCAGGAACTCCAGCGTCTCACTGCTGATTGGCCGTCACCTCTACCTGCATATAAACATCCAACACGCCGCTGTCTCACTGCTGATTGGCCGTCACCTCTACCTGCATATAAACATCCAACACGCCGCTTCTGGGTCTAGGGACGGTGGCCGGTGGGAAGAGTGTGTGTGTGGGGTGTTAGGGTTAGGGGTTTGGGGTAGGGTTAGGGTTAGTGGCCTGCTGCCCTGGGTGTGTAAGGTGAAATACTGCCGCCATCTCAAAATATATGCCTCTACTTTCACCCCCCCCCCCCCACACACACATACACACACTTTATAGACACTAATCTACCTAAGCCGTGTGTCACTTGAGAAACTGAGGACCTAGTGGAAACTCATACGCATATGGGGATGTCTGCACTGAGAACTGGGGCAGAGAGTAAAACCCAGGGGGTCTGAGGATACAGTGTCACCCGACTGAGGCACAGAGATGCCCCTGCAGTGTTTACATTTGTGTTAGTCTCTCCGGCGCTAAATGAGGCATTTCTGGACAAAGGGAAGAAATAT
The DNA here is from genome assembly GCA_019775895.2 of Stomatorhinus ivindoensis. NCBI lineage: Eukaryota > Metazoa > Chordata > Actinopteri > Osteoglossiformes > Mormyridae > Stomatorhinus > Stomatorhinus ivindoensis. Next base: position 3,535,067 of record JABFEB020000047.1, read on the forward strand.
TAAAATATTCTTATCCAAATATACCCTCTCCAGTATGCTCACCAATTGTCTTCCATCCATCCATCCATCCATCCACTATACAAGCTTATGCTATGCAGTTTCACAGGTGTCCAGATCCTATACTGGGCACAAGGCAGGGAATAACCCAGGATGGGGCACCAACCCAGCGCAGAGCCTTCTCCCACACCTTCTCCTACACCTTCTGCCACACCTTCAACACACACATTCATACCTATGGACGATTTGCCAACCCAGTCGTCTTCATGAACTTTAAATATACAGCTGAAAAAATTAATATTGTTCATCATTAGACCATAAATGAATAGTTATGAATAGCATTTACAATTATTTCTTTAGCGGATACTTTTATTCAAAGCGATCATTTTTGAGAAAGCAGGATCAGCCAGTTTCTGGAACATTCTGTTGTTTAGGGACTTACTCTGGGATTCAGGGGTGAAGTCATTCTGCTGACTATGGGATTTGAACCGGTGACCTTCCGGCCTTCCGATCCTAACCTACTGAACCGCACACTGTTGCTGTTTGTATTGCCAGTGTATGGAAAATGCTGCACTCAGCACTGCACTTGCCAATTCTCTCTTCTACCAATTAATTCTCATACTTTTAGAATAAAATATTGTTTTCATATTTGCATTAAAATATTTTTAATCCACAGGTTCCCATGTATTCCGAATACCAAGATAAACAGTCATCTAGATTATGGCTTGTAATACACATTATGATGCAGATTCAAACACTAAGATGTTGAATATGAGAATTGCTCTTTTTATTACTGTATAGCAACGTTTCCCAATCCGGTCCTGGGGACCCACAGCCGGTCCGTGTTTTTGCTCTTTCAGCTCCCTGCTAGACAGTCCACATATTTGCTCCCTCCCAGCCCCTGGTAGGAGCAAAACTGTGGTCTGTTTGTGGGTTCTTGATAGAAACACGGCTTTATACGGATGTTTCGCTTTACGGTCCTGACAGGACGGAGCAGAAAGGGGAATTTCACTCTGGAGTATCGCTGAGGTAATTAAAGCTGGTGCTCTTCAGAGACGTTCTTCACAGTTATTTCTCCTCGCAGGTCTTCTGACTCTTAGGACAATGAGGAAGAAGAGGGACTGGAAGCATTGGAGGACCTTAGTTCACTTCACCGAGGCGATGGACATTTCTGAATTAAAGCATTTTAAGAGCTTCAGCATTTGATCCCATGGCGAAAAAGGGACGTTCTAAGGGGGAGAAACCCGAAGCGCTAATATCTGCCTTACAGGCGGCCAACGAAGACCTCAGGTCGAAGCTGACGGATATCCAGATAGAGCTGCACCAGGAGAAATGCAAGGTGAGTCGTGCTTGTGACCCCCGGGTCAAAGGTCAAAGGTCTGAGACACTGTCAGGACGCTGTACAATGTGTGTGGACGTTGGGGGAACGCTCATCTTGTTTCTATTTTATCAATTAATATAATTAAGTGCTCCCTTAATGAGCACCCCTGTCCTGCTGACGGACTTAATTGAGCCTGAACCATCGATTCATATGAGCTACATCACTTAGTTTGACTAATTTATATAACAGTCTTTCTTGGGGCTCAAACTGTCAATCTTTAGGTTAAGAGTATTAATCACCTTCTGGCCCTGCTGTTTTATGAGCTAACAGTCCTTCATTTTACATAAAAATTTTTATTTAGTAGACACTTTTATTCAAAGTGTCATACATTATTTTGGAAAGGCAGGGTCAGAAAATCCCAGGGGTAATTGTGGATGTGGAGCCCAACTGCAAAATCATTCTGCAGGCCAGCGCTATTCGAAGGTCGATGCCCTGCTGATTTTACAGCCTTCCTTCACTTGTGAGCCGGGTGTGAAGCCTCTGGCCAATCGGAATCAGTAATGATTAAACTAACTAACTGGGGGAACTGAAAATATGGCCTGGATTTGGAATAGTCCTGCTATAGATTCTGGGATTTGAACCAACAGCCTTCTGGTTTCAGGCAGAGCATCCAAACCAACTGAGCCGCTGAACTATCCAAAGATCATTAACATATAACCTTGGGCTTATGAACCTTGGCGCCCCCTGCAGGTGAACAAGCTCGAGCGGGAGAAGGTGCAGGAGGCGAAACGCATCCGCGAGCAGGAGCAGCACCGGCACACGGCAGCGCTGACGGAGCAGCGCGCCCGCTGGCATGAGGAGAAGCAGAAGGAGCTGCAGGCGCTGCGCGAGTCGCTGGCGCGGCAGCACGAGCAGGAGTCGGCGCGCGTCACCAAGATCCGCGACGGCGAGATGCAGCGCCTGAAGGCGGCACTGGGGGCGCTGCGTGACGGCAGTGGTGAGAAGGTGCGCACGGCGCTGGCGCTGGAGGCCCGCGAGGAGGCGCGCCGCTTCTTCGACCAGGAACGCGTCAAGCTGCTGCAGGAGATCACCGAGCTGAAGGCGTCTAAGAAGCAGACGGATGAGGCGCTCAGCACCATGATCCAGGCCGACAAGATCAAGGCCGGGGACCTGCGCTCAGAGCACCAGATGCACCAGGAGCAAATCTCCAAGATCAAGTGGGACTGCGAGCGGGACATCCGGAGGCTGGTGAGGAGGACAGACAGGGGGCACCATGCCATATGCCACTGTCCACACTGTTACATCGCCAGTGGCATTAGCGTGTTAGCGATCATTCTAGACTAGTGGTGTTACCAGGATGCCATGTTGGTATATGTTCGGGTTTGTTGGTGGGAGGGGAACCAAATTGGAGGAGGACTGGGGGGGGGGGGGTGGTTTAAATCATTAATAATTTAGCCACTCTGTAAAATCACTAATGATTGGTTCATAGTGGCCCTCCCCCTGCCACACCCCTGGTTTTAAGAAAATAAAATATGTACATTTTTGGCAAATATGCATATGTGTGCTACCCGTGTGCAGTTCAGTGCGACATTTCCTCAGGTACTGATATTCTACAGATTACACTTCTCTATTGCACCAAAATAAGCACATTTCATAAAAGGAAAGGGGGGGCGGAGCTTAATTATAGGTATGTCAGTAGAGAATGACAGGTAAACTGTGAGTCTGTCTGAGATAAGTAAGTCTGTCATGCTAGAAAGGACAGTTACGGACTTTCTACACTGAGCTTTTACTCTGTATAGCCAATGTGCTTCGCTGTTGGCATTTCAAATTAAGAGCTTCTTGTAGTAAACAATATGTGCATAACTGGTCTTTGGTCTAAGCTGGTAGATACTGATATTAAGTATAGTCTGTATCGTACTGAGAGATATCAGTAAAGCGTTTTCTGCATTATTCCAAGTAAGCGTTCATTCTATGTAGTACAAGGCAAAAGTCTGGACACAGTGACCGAAAATCATTTGTGTTTCGACCAGATAATGAGCCTTAGCACACTGAGATTATGTAAGCACAGTATTTTCTTGTGAACAATGAGAGACGGAGTGCTGTGACAGATGACCTGCCCCCCCCAAAATCCCCCCAACCTGAACCCTATAGAGCTGGTTTGGGATGAGTTGGATCGAAGAGTAAGAGCACGGTAGGCGACTTGTGCCCAGAACTTGTAGAAACCCCATCCAGGTCTGTCGGAGAAGCATCCCAGGTAGCTACATCTGGAAGCTGGGTGAATGAATGCCGAGAGCCTGCAATGCTGCCGTCGAAGTAAAAGGGGGCTGTTTTGAAATGTAATATTAGAAACATTTCTGAGATGTTGAGCACTTCCCTTGGTCATTGTAATATTTGTATTATTTCACTGCCCTGAGGTCTTTGACTATAATGTGAATAATTTAGCTAAAATACAGATCAATGATTTAAAAGCAGGTGTGTCCAGGCTTGTTCGGGCCAGTTACTGCATACTGGATGTGAACCTCAATGCTCAGGTGGACGAGATCAAGGCCAAGGATAGGACCATCTTCTCCTTGGAGAAGGAGCTGGAGTCGGCGTCAGGCTTCCTGCAGAAGCTGCAGCTACAGAAGGACGCGCTGGACGAGCAGCTCTTCCTGGTGAAGGAGGCGGAGTGCAACCTGGGCAGCCCAAAGAGGGAGGTGCCGGGGCGCGCCGGAGCGGACGGCTCGGAGCACTGTGGCAGCCCGGTATGACGGGGGGGGGAGTAGATCGAGCTGATGCCTTTGAATGTCCAGGGTCCTTAGCCTCAATGCTAACAAGTACTGCGGCCACACTATCAAAATCAGAGATGGGCAGTTCAGGTCCAGAATGTTACAATTCAGACCAGGATTTTGTTTCAACCAATCAGTTGCATATAAAGAGTCCCTGTCACAGAGTACTCAGCCGGGTGGTTGAAGCAAAATCGCGGACTGGATTTTAACATTCTGGGGCTGAACTGCCCACCTCTGATGAAAATGCATGCTGGTTTCCCACTGACTCCTTGTGTTTGTGACCCAGGACATGCGCAGGAACCAGAGGCGCATGGCGGAGCTCAACTCCAGCATCCGCAAGCTGGAGGACCGCAACACGCTTCTGGTGGAGGAGCGGAACGAGCTGGTACAGCCTCCGAGGGCTTAGCCAATAGCATGAAGAGCCATCAGTAGGCCAGAATATCATTAGCTGGGGTCATCCAATCAGAGTTGAATTAACATCCCTCTAGAAGTTACCGTTTCCAGCCTCATTGGCTGTGCAGATTTTTGGCTTGTCGCTGTGCTCATCCTGGGGCCCCCATTTCACCTTGACGTTGCCCAGTCATAGATATGCCTCCTTATCTCTGACACCCGCATCTTTAGAGCCAGCATGACATCACGGTCAATCATCGGCTCGATAGACCTGCCCGGCTATTTTAAGCAAAACGAAAACTAAAAACAACATAAACAGTAGAGATATAGCTGGCAGAAACCATTAGATATGCAAGCACCCGCAGGTGACGGCATGTTTTGGCTGCTAGCCGCCACTAGCTATTGATGTTAGCCAAGGCACGCTTGCCGGGAACTGGTTTGCCTGCAATGGGTTTGGTCTTCCGTGCCTCACCCCTTAGCTGAAGCGGGTGCGGGAGGCTGAGAAGCAGTGCAAGCCGATGATAGAGAAGAACAAGCTCCTGAACAAGAGGAACGAGGAGCTGACGCAGTCCATTCAGCGGCAGGAGGAGAAGATCAAGGCGCTTTTGAAGGAGAACACTGAGATGGTGAGATGTTTTCAGCAATTGGTAGGCCAACAATTACTGGCTGTAGATGGACAAACATCATATCACTGTATTATGAAGCTGAAGTCATACATACTGCTGGTTTGATTGTCCTGTCAGAAATACTGACTCCGCCCTATAGGTTGTAAGTCAATACCCAAAGAAGTTGTTGATTGGGGGGTGTGGGGGTCAAAAGTATGTAATTCTAACACTGACCTACAGTTTACATTGGGTTTATTGAAATTAGCCAAGACTCTTCTTTCGCTTTAAAGGGCAAAATGTGTTTTGGATCATATGAACGTGGGTTATAAGTAGATAGGGTATCAAATCCCTGACTAGTGGGGGCTATTGTCTGCTCACAGAAGGAAAAGATAGGTTCCCATCCACCGCTGAAGAAGCTCCGGTCTCTGAATGATCTGGACCAGGCCCAGGACGAGCAGGAGATAGAATTCCTGAAGCTGCAAGTTGTCGAGCAGCAGAACATGATTGACGACTTGACGAGAGTGAGTTTGCATGGACTGGGGCGCACAGAGTCTAGTGGATATTACAGTCAAGCTTCAAAAGAAAATAACGTCAAAGTCAATCCCAAGACTAGAATCGCTTCTCTAATTGGCTTTAATATCTGATGAATTGTTATTTGAGTGGTATTTTTTTATGATTCTTCGTAATTATCTTTTGGATTTCTTAAATTTCGTGCATATAATTGATTATGTGTTACTACTTGAGCTGTTGCATCCATTGGAATTTGGGTTTTTGACTGGCAACCAGAACCAAGTTTTGCACATTGACTTGATTTACGCTAATCTTCGGACGCTTTCTTGTGCAGGATCGGGAAAAACTATTGCGTAAGAGGCGACACAAACGAAGCTCTCGACCCATCAAGGTAGGAATCTTCGGTTCAGTTTGGGCCATGTCATCGTATCCGTCCCGCGGATGTTTGTCACATTCTGATCACGTCAGCTGATCTTTGCTGCAGAGACATATCGTGGTGGACACCTTTTTCGGGTATGACGAGGAATCCATGGACTCGGAGTCCTCCTCAGTAGCCTCGTTCCGGATGGACCGTACTCCGGCAACTCCGGACGAAGATCTGGACGAGGTAAAGTCTGTCTGCATTAAAAATGGCCGACCATCCACCATATTATGGGTGGGCGGGACTTCGTGGGATGCAAAAAAAAAAAACTGGATGTCTTCGTCCTTATCCCACCAGGGCCTAGCCAATGAGGAGTCGGAACTGCGCTTCCGTCAGTTGACGCGGGAGTACCAGGCCTTGCAGCGGGCATACGCTCTCCTGCAGGAGCAGAAGGGAGGTGTCCTGGATGCGGAGATGGAGGCTAAGGTAACAGTGACGGAGCTACATGAACCGAGACTCATCAATCCAATCACCTGCTGCTCTTAGTTTGTCAAAATTATAAGTATAATAAGATTATATTCCTTGACAACAAAAAAAACAATCTGTCTGGCATAAGTTGCTCCTATTAAATCAAGATGTATTTTTTTATATTGATATATAATAGCCCAGTTATATAGCTTGATGTAGAGTACCAGCCAAAGGTTTAGACACACCTACCCATAGAAAGGTTTATTTGTAATATTTTATGAATTTTAGAACAATTATAAAGACATTAAAACTATAAAATATTTATGGAATTTTGCACCGACCAAAAAAAGTATTAAACAGAAAGTAATAATTTGTTGGGAGGGCAGCTCTGTGGGTTGGGATTCAGAAGGTTGCTGGTTCAAATCCCAGTCTGCAGTGTGATCCCACCGTTGGGCCCCTGACCAACCCCAGTTGCCCCAGGGACTGGCTTACCTACTGTCTCCTCTACACCAGTTTCATGAGGCGGCCTCCTGGAATGCTTCAGCTGAAGGAGCTCCCACACATATGCTGAGCTCTCATTGGCCGCTTTTCCTTCAAACTCCTCCCATTTCTACCGTGTTTAGGTCAGGTGGCTAGGTCATGTGATGTGACACTATCGCTCTCCTTTGTAGGCGGCTTGTCGTGTCCAAACCTTTGACTGGTATTGTATCTTTGTCCAGCGACATGGGATGGATCTATTTTATGACTAGAATCGGGTGTTTAAAGAGTGTAATAATGCTGTGCATGGAGTGAGGGAGTAATATTTCACAATAAAAGTCTCCTAAGGAATGTATGTTAGATTCCATTTTTTAAGGAGTTTGTGTGCCAAATAACATCCCCTTTAAGAACCTCCACATCATATTCTTACATTTCATTCTCCACCCTCACAGGTTCACGAGCAGCTCCAAGCAGATGTCCTCAGGTACCAAGCCAAGATTGAAGACCTTGAAAAGGAACTCACGCAAAGGGGGCAGGTGAGGCACATCAACGGTGAAGGCGGCCCAACAGGGATGTGAATGTGTGGAGAATATGTTCTCCAGAAAGATCTTCTCGGTGAGATCACAGTGTTTTGTTCTTGCTTCAGGACTCAAAATGGGTGGAGGAGAAACAACTGTTCCTCAGACAAAACCAGGAGCTTCGCGAAAAGGTGCGTGGTCACGGAAAGGCAGTTACTATGTAAAGTGGCTGCTCCCATTGAATGCTCGCATCAGTTTACTCGACCTCGATTCACAGGGGGAGAAACTGAAGTCGGACATCAGTCGGGTTGAGCAGGAGCTCCAGGACTCCAAGGACCAGAACGAGCTCATGGAATTCCGAATCCATGAGCTGGAGGTAACCTCTACGACCTGTGCTGTTTACTGTACTCTCAGTGACTAGAGTATTGCGGCCGGAGTGTCGTTGTCTGTACTCTCAGTGGCTAGAGTGATGAGGCCAGAGTATTGTTTACTGTACTCCCAGTGGCTAGAGTGATGAGGCCAGAGTATTGTTTACTGTACTCTCAGTGGCTAGAGTGATGAGGCCAGAGTATTGTTTACTGTACTCTCAGTGGCTAGAGTGATGAGGCCAGAGTATCGTTTACTGTACTCTCAGTGGTCACCTATTTAGTTACACAAAAGATGACCCACATTTACCTCTATTACCACTTCTGGACTTTGTTTGGCTTAAGGAATCAGGCCATTCTCTGCTCACCTCTCAGTAAAAAGAGGTTTTGGCCCGCAGAACCACCGCTGACAGGTTTGTTATGTTTATCGCACAGTTCTCTGTAAACTACAGACTGCGTGAAAATCCCTGGAAGGTGGTTGTTTGTTGAGATACTGGGACAGAAACATCTGGCACCGACACTCACGCCACTTTTAAAAATCACACACCTTAGCAGTTCTGAGGTTTAACTAAATAAAAAAAGGTGCTTAACGAAACAAGGGAACCGCGATACTCAAGGGCCCTTTATTGTCCGTAAAGCCACGAACAAGTTTGCGGTGCAAGGAATACCATGTATGTATTCAGCTGCAGCTGGCTGTAGGTGTATCTAATAAACTGCCCAGTAGGTATACGCTACACGTTAGTGGTTTACCTGAGTGGATGTTGCACAAGTATTTGAACAGATCTCTGACTTCATTTGACAGGTTAACTGAATATCAATATGGCGTCGCTTGGAATGTCGCAGACTTTATCCTCATGTACAATGTGTTTAAGGCTGGAAATTTGAGATCGATACTGAGATTGTCATATGCAGACCTCGTCCTGTTGTCCCCCGTCACCAGAGTCATTCGCGTGTGGGTTCAGTCACTGAGATTAGCCATGGATTTGGTTGCATAGTTGTACCATTTGGCTCAAACGAGAAGCAGATGACTGACACAGCCTCCCACATTTCGCATCCTCGTAGCCCCGGAGGACCGTTCTGCTGGAAGTGCATGTCTATTTTGTTCCTTTATTATTGTTTTTTTTTATGATAAAAAAAGTCACTTGTGTTCCCTGGGGTTATTCGAGATGTAATTGCCGGTGGGTTACAGAAGAGCTTTCAGTACCGTGTCAGTATTTCTTCTGCCTTTCACCTTCGCAAGGAGAGTTCAGAAGCTTTAGCAGACACTTGCCTGGGTTCAGATCCAGACTGGGGTCTAATGGCTGCTGAATGCATGCGGCACATAGAAACAGCGTGACTGTGAATTCGCTTCGCTTCATTTTAACATGCCGTTGTATTTCCTACATCTTGCAGGAGCGTGAAAGAAGGTCTCCCCCATTTAATCTCCAGATTCACCCCTTCTCCGAGGGAGTCAGTGCCCTACAGATATACTGCATGAAGGAGGGAGTCAAGGTAGGCCCTACATGAGTCCAATACCGCTCAGTGCAGCACCCCCCCAGCTGAAGAACATTACTCATAAGAGAAGGGCATAACTTTGGGTTGAGTACTGAGGGGGGTGAGGTCTCCTCCCATTTAAGGGGGTCCAGGGGATTTAATTGCCTGGCTTTGATTATTGGGGGGGGGGGGGTTACAAAAACAGAAGCAAAGTGTCAACTACTGTAGATGTGATCAACTTCTCTAGGAATGAAATCAAAGCTGTGTTTCTCGAGTGCTCCGATCGATATCACAGGACGCGACCCAAGCACGTACGTCATGGGTTTTTCTCCAGTGAGGAGTTCGGGCCTTAGCCCTGCAGATTCTGGCACTCACTTTACTCTCCGTCTTCTCTTTTTTCTCCGCCAGGATGTCTGTATTCCTGATCTCATCAAACTCCTTGACATTCTGGGTGATAACGGGGTAGGTTGATCACTGCACAGATGTAAGAATGTCTCTTCCCCTTGTCGTGTCCAGATCCTGGTGCAGATACGCCCACCCTGCTGAATCCACAAGGTTATCTTCACGATTTGACATCCTGGGTTCTTCCAAATCTCACTCCTCCTAAGCCCAACGCCCCTGCTGCCACGTTGTAAACGCTTATCTGAATGTGGTTAATGCTAGTTTGTAATTTGTCACGGTCGCTCCCAGGAGGTCTTCTGGTGCTTATGCGGTACCAACATGACACGTTTCTCACCCTTATCTCTGGTGCAGATAAGGTTGACGTTGGCACATTGCCCAGCTGCAGAAGGTGGCGTCGCCAACATGTTGGAATGACAGACTCCGGCTTCTGTAATAAAGATAAATATTATCACAGGGCTATAATCAGTCTTGTGCTGCTGTGAAAGAAGGATTAAGTGCACGAATGGAATGGGACACAGGAAAAAATAGCACAAATGGTCGTGACAATACTATACGATATCATACTATACTACGCCATGCCACAATATACTATACTGTGCTATGCTATACTATACTACACCATGCCACAATATACTATACTATTCCTAGACTTACAATACTAGTGTGTGGCTCAGTGGGATATGCTTCTACGCCCGTGTAAGGAAGGTTGCCGGATCGAGTCCAGCCTCCGCAGATCAGTCACTTCCCTGCTGAAAAAAAATGGTTTGACACCAGCTTATCCATGATCGTGATGTCCCAGCTCTTGCTGTTCTTTGATGGTTTAGCTGGGTGGGTCACCAGCTGGTGTGGCCAGTATTTCAAACTGAGCATGCTGGTACGACCAACTAAACCAGTTAGAATGACCATCGTAAGCTGGTATGAACAGCTAAAACATACCTTAAACCGGTCAGCTATTATAAATTGGTCGACCAGGTTAACCTGGTCAAGTTGGTTTTTATGCAGCGGGGATGTCCACGGGCCCTTGAGCAAGACCCCTAACCCCCCAGCTCCCTGGGTGCCACAAAGTGGCTGCCTCTTAACTGTGACCCCCCCAAGCTGACCTTCACCTGCATGTTTATCTCATGAAGAGCAAGTGAATAGATACCATTTTGAGATTTCATTGCATCACAAAGTTTAAAACCTGGGATCACACGGTGTTCAAAGTTTTCCAGTTTTTAAAATTCGAATGATTTTTTTTTTTTTTTGCTCGAGCTCTCATTTTTATATTCTAGCAGCTGGCAGAGATAATATAATATGGGATATTGTTCATGTAATCCAGTTGATCTGAGATACGGGCTCTTTGAACATTGGGGACAGCGGTATAACCACATTCACCGTGTTTCTTATCTGCAGAACCTGCGCAATGAAGAGCAAGTAGCCATTATTCAAGCAAGCACTGTCCTCTCGCTAGCAGAAAAGGTACGCAGATAGAACAATTTTATGATCCGTCTTATTTATGTAACGCATATACACACATGTATCTATATATATGCCAAAAATGACCATCCATCTTGTAGGAATACATCTATACGACGGGTGTTTTTCTTAATGCAAGTGAAAGCGATACATTTCCTTTCTCCCTCCTCAGCTATTAAAACCTGGCATTTTTCCCATAATGCCCCTGAGAATGTACTTTTACGGGAAGCTCATTACTGTTCGCCCATCGCGCCGTCTTCCATTGTGTCTGTCGCCCTCTAGTGGATCCAGCAGATCGAGGGCACGGAGGCCGCCTTGCACCAGAAGATGATGGACCTGGAGCTTGAGATGGTTAGTGAGCAGCCGTAATGAATTAAATCTAAATCGTGCTGATAAATAATTAAGAAGTAGCGGTTAATAATTAATTACAGCACCAGTGCCCTAGATTTAGAAATGAACCCAGCACATGATAATGAGTGGATTTATGAAATTAGAAGGTGAATATCTTATGAGGTTATGGTGTTTAACAGTGACTGGCACACAGAACAGAAATAGTTAATTGTAGGTAATTGTGAGCAATGGAAGTGTTTTTATATTCTAAATATAAATGCCAGGCAGGGTATAGTTATGTTTGACTCTTCAGCATATTCTGACTTTTTCTCTGTTACATCACCTGGATGTTTCCCTTGATTGACAGCCATCTGAGCTCTAGATTCATAAGCGCACCTTCCAAATAATAATAATAATAATAATAATAATAATAATAATAATAATAATAAAAAAATAATAATAATAATAATAATAATGGGGTGGCATGGTGGTGCAGTGGTTAGCACTGTTGCCTCACACCTCTGGGACCTGGGTTCGAGTCTCTACCTGGGTCACATGTGTGTGGAGTTTGCATGTTCTCCCTGTGTCGTCGTGGGGTTTCCTCTGGGTACTCTGGTTTCCCCCCACAGTCCAAAGACATGCTAAGGCTGATTGGAGTTGCTAAAATTGCCTGTGTGAGTGAATGGTGTGTGGGTGTGCCCTGCGATGGGCTGGCCCCCCATCCAGGGTTGTTCCCTGCCTTGTGCCCATTGCTTCCAGGATAGGCTCCGGACCCCCCGCGACCCAGTAGGTTAAGTGGGTATAGAAAATGGATGGATGGATAATAATAATAATAAATTACACACCGTGTCCTAAGTTACAGGTCCTGCACTTTTTTATGCTTCATCAGCAGTTACTTCCCTCTATGTTAGTTTTTCACAATTTGTTTAAATAAATCCAGGAGGCAGAAGATTTACACATTTGACAGAAGACAAGAGACTCACTACAGCCCAGATGCATGAAAGACACAGAAAAATCTGGACGATTTTACATCTCGGGGATATTAAAATGGGCTTTTCTCCTCCAGTATGTAAGAAATTATTTTTAAAATTAGATGACACTTTATTCGCCAGGTACAGATACACTGGAATGCTTCTTCTCACATATCCCGTCTGGCTCTCCTTTGAGACACACATATATCCAGGTGAGAGTGATGGTTGGGGGTTTGAGCCATTTATTAAGCATCCCTGGGGCATTTTAGGGGATTCGGGGCCTTGCTCAGGGGCCCAATGGACATCTGCCTGCTCTGCTGAAGATGGGATTCAAACTAGCAACCCTCCGGTCATAGTAACATAGGCCTAACCCACTGAACCACACACCACGTTGGTGACTGGCTCGCAAGCTCCTTGAACCTTTTAGCTTGGATGCAATTCTAGCGCAGCGTGTAGGATTTTCCGGTGAGGAACCTCATGGTCGTGGTTGCCTTTGCAGGAGATGTTCTGCAAGCAGAAGGGGTACCTGGAGGAGGAACTGGATTACAGGAAGCAGGCCCTCGATCAGGCCTACATGGTGAGTGAAGACCCACTGCCGTGGTTTTTGTTTGTGATTACATAAACAACAATGTCCTGAGGGCAAGATGAAAAATGATTGGTTATCTCTATGAACCAATCAGAAGCAAGTAGAGGAGACTGAACCAAGACATTTGATTTGCCGGTCCCGCCTACTTCAGATGCTGATGCTTACCTCCTCTACAATCTGATTGGTTCTCTCTCTGAACCAATAATTTTTCATTCTGCCCTCAGATCATTTTTTTGTGCAAGTAAAACTCCCATGAGCCTTATGTTCTTGGTGATTCTGGAATAATGCAATGTGACTTTTACAGATTATTAAACACCTCTGTATAGGAAATAAGATTTCAGCTTGGAATTTAGTTGAAAAGGACCAATACCCTGCAAAAAAGAAATAAAACTACTTCCCCCATTTCCAGTCAACAGTGCTATATTGTACATCATCGTTCCTTGCATGCATCCATTCATCCCTTTTATATGGGATCGATGTGAACCTGCAGTCTATCCAGGCAGCAAGCCAGGACTTTTAATTTGAAGCCCTACCATGTCTTTGCATTCGGCGCATGGGAAAGCCGCTGCAAGCCCCACATCTCTTGCTCTACCCGCCCGCAGCAAATCCAGGAGCTGGAGGCGACGCTGTACAACGCGCTGCAGCAGGGCCCTTCCATCCGGTACGGCGAGTCTCTGAGCGACAAGCAGCGCGACGAGCTGCGCTCTGCCGTGGAGCGTCTGCGCAGGCAGATGCTGAGGAAGAGCCGCGAGTACGACTGCCAGGTGCTGCAGGAGAGGATGGAGCTGCTGCACCAGGCCCACCAGGTAGGAGTGGGCGCAGCTGCGCGGCTGAGGACGGGGATGCATACGATGGGTGTAAACATCTTACCTGGATGTTCTTTGTATTCACCTGTACACAACGACATGTGAAAATCAGGAAGATTTGTGTCTCCCACATTACACACTCCACACAACCTCCCTTCCAAGCATCTCCCACATTATGTGCCTGTTAACCCATGCAAATCAGCAATATTTATGGTTTTCAGTGGATAAAAGTGTATAAGCCAGTAGGCCTGCTGATTAGCACTTCAAATCCAAGCCCCAATTCCCGCATATCCTGACACCGCAGGTGTGTACCGCAGGTGTGTACCATAGGCGTGTACCACAGGCGTGTACCATAGGCGTGTACCACAGGCGTGTACCGCTGATGATCATCTCTGTCTCATCTAAAAAGGGATTTGTGGTCCAGCTCACGTAGCGATCCGCACTTTCAATTTCTTCTCCAAAATAACTGCACATCATCAAATTCAGCCATTCAAGTTCAGCCATTCAAATTCAGCCAAAAAAGCCATTCAGCTTCACGCACACATACACTAATTGTCAAAGCCATTAATATAGGCGATGGTCAGGTGTCTTGCGTTAAACACTACTTCATTTTGTGACTAACTTAGAAATAAATAAAGTTCACCTTGCAGTAATTATGATACAGCAAGATTGAAAAGACAATGTTGTCACAATCCTCATTTTGCCGTGTAAATATACAAGAAAATAATAGGGAAAATTGTTTGATGTATGACATTTTTGAATCAGAGATTGGACAGTACTGTATTAGGCATGGAGTTGGGATTACGACATTTTTTGCGTAATGATACACATTTATTATATTTAAAATATGTTTGGAGTTGCAAACTGGGATTGGATTTGAATTCTGCAGTAAGAAGTTTTTGCAATTTGTACAGTTTACCATAAGGGGGCGATGTTGTTCTGCTCTCAAGACTTTTACTTCTAAAGCTCATCTGACCATAAAATTAACATGGACAGGATGTTTAATTCATCACTCTGTTTTCTATAAAAACGTCTTTGATGCAATATCATGTTGCATTTTCATGCGCCTTATACGAAATATGTTTTGGACAGAATTTAGCAATACCAGTACAATAGGCCGGCTTCAGGACTGACATCAAATAGCTTTAATATGCAGCGGGGGAAATTTATGTGCCTGTTTTCCATTCAGCGAATTCGAGACCTGGAGGACAAAACGGATATTCAGAAGCGACAAATCAAAGACCTTGAAGAAAAGGTAAAATGGTGCACATCAGCGCCCCCTATCGCTGATCGCATGTACACTGCTAGTTTTTGCACACACAGATTTTCTACATCTGCATGTCACTCGCATAACATTTACTATATGCACCATTTGAGTACCTTTGTTAACAGGAAAATGTAGTATCTTTGATTCATCAAAGTAACCGCCTCTAGCAGTTATTACAGCAGAGAAAATTCGAGGCATTCTTTCTGCAAGTGACATTAAATACTGCTCTGTTTCGTGGGACGAAACAGGAAACCAGTGTATTTAACGTTAAAGGCCGGCCTAGAATCTGACTTTGCCATCACCGCACAACCAGTTAATAGGGTGTCAGACATGCACTGTTACATACTCTTTCCATGTTATAAAGGAAACTTATTTTATTTGACATATTTTCATTTATAGTTGTTCACTCAACATTCCAAAGATTAACAAGAGTAAAAAATCTGCGGTTGTGAAATAAATGGAAAAGTGGTAAAAACCTGTGGTGTACAAAAACCCTTGACTGGTAGAGTAAAATGCGAGGAAGAGACCTATGGGAACAGACCCCCCCTCCCATGGCTCCCTCAGGGCCCCCCCCTCGGGCACCGGGATGCAGTCACACAGCTGAGAGATCCGTGGTCACCCCCGACTGCCCCGGTCTCGCCGACTACCACTTAGCATGGAGCTGCTTTTGCTATTATCCCAACTGTCAGGAACTTAGGATTCCAGTTGTTGAGCAGAAAAACAGACACCCCCCCCCCCCACAAAATCTCCCCCCTCGCTTCCTGTACATTTTCTCTTGTTTCGAGTTTGACACCGTGCTAAATATTAGCCGATTATTTAGCCTCACATGCTAACAAACAAGGTAGATCTGTTTTCATTTCTCTCTTTTAAATCGGCCCCCGACTCTAACACAAGTTTGTGTGTCCCGGCTCCGCAGTTTCTCTTCCTGTTCCTCTTCTTCTCTCTCGCCTTCATCCTTTGGCCTTGATGTGCCCTGACATCCCCTGCGGAGGTGAGTGATTCCCTGCCGGTTGCCGGGGGAAACCGGTGTCTTGTGGTCAGTCCCACGTTCTCTAAAACATGCGACCACGCAAAAAAAAGAAAATATATAGGAAGGGTGCAGATTTGCTATGAACGGTACGGGCGTGTGTCCCTACCAATATCAAAACCAGTCCTATGCCCTTGCGAAAAACATGTTTCGGTGCGTAACAGGCTTATAATCATTTTACACATGTAGTACTTCTCCATAATAGTAATTCAGGGTTTGCTTGTGAATTGGACAAAGCGTGTTTTCCATACATTCGCGTTTCTTTGCTCAGAAAGCCTTGTGTTTGCCTATCTGCGGTTTGTCACCATCCCAGCATGGAGGAGTCTGTATCGCACATGTGTCCCAGCCTAAATCCGCGCCGTTCCTTCCTCTCCGCAGACACCGTGGCGGTGCGTGTGGATGCCGTAAGCGTCAGCAGCGATGACCGTCTCCGGGCGAAGAACCAAACTCACGGGGCGGCCAGCTTCATAACCCGTGACCTGTAATGGACCCCTCCCTGTTTACTGAGTGGCCAAAAAAATGGACCTATGGCCTGAAAAAGGGGCGGCACTGGATCATAGATGCATCAACGACTCTTTGGTACTGCATTCCCCCCTCCCCCCCCCCTCCGGAACCTTCCGGCTAATCCATGAGCGAATTCCATCTCAGATATCAAAGCAAACCAAAGCCACGGAGACCTTATCTCTGCCGTGCAGGGGAATGCGACAGCACCTCCACAAGTCGGAGGGCTTCAGAACACAGGAATAGAGCGCCCCCTAGTGGAGGTGCTGCACCCCCCCCTTCCGCAGGTCCACCTTCAGAGCCGTTTGCCTCAGGCGAGCCCATTTTCCTCTCCTCTTTCCTCTCACACACACACACACACGCCACCTGACAGGCGGCCCGGGCACAGAGTGTCCCACAGCAACAGGACCTTGGGACCCGGCGAGTAAGGAGATCGATGGTACCACCGTGGGTCACGTGACCGTGTGGACAGCCTGGCCATGCCCCCCTCCTAAACAGATCAGACGTGTGATGGCGAGAAAGGGAAGTGGAGCGCGAGACCAGGGACCGAGACAATGTTCGTCTCCGTTTCACGACAGACTCCTGTTTGATCGAGTAACCTTTTCCGGCCAAAAGCTAGAGAACAGACCTAGCTCCCCTTTGTGCATTTTTTTAGAACGAATTGGACCTAAAGGATCAATTTAATGCCACTTGTTTTTTTTTACAAACACATGCTGTATATAAAATTGCCATACCGTAAGCCATAAGAAGCAACTGAAAAACTGCTGTAAGATATGCATTTATTAATCTGTGTCTGGTTATGATGTATAGAGTCTTCTCCCGCCTTGCTGTGAATACCCCACCCCTCTCCCTTACGCGGCTTGAACGCTAGACCCACCCAGCAGTTTACGGGCATCAGGAAACGTGAAACGCTGCGTGTTGTGATGATGGCTGCCTGCTGTCCGGAATGTATACAAGTGGGAAATTTCCTCTCTGCTCCTTTGGCAATTAAATAATTCCTTACCAGCAACTCACCCAATCACCCGTGTCTCCCCTATCCGCTTGTAAATACGCCTGGTCTTTTGCCGCCGTCATGTGAGTGAAGGAGAATGATATGCCACTGTATTTATGGACTGTACTTACACTGTTTTATATACTTTTTTTGATTGCCTGTCCCTGCGATCATTTGTGACACTCTGTTAAATAAGTTTTTCTTTGGCCCTGAAATAAGAGAAAGTTGTAACGGATATCTGATCTAAATCTAGCCTTTCAAAGGGGTAGCCTATTCGCTTTTGCAATATTAACGAGCCACATAAGCCGAACTCATTCGCATCTCATTTCTCCCCCCAAGCTTAACCAATAAAAATCATGCAGTCTCATTGGTCAACGTTTTTTAAAGGGGGCGAATGACATCAATGTTGGATTTTCACCGAATAAACTCTGGATATGCTAGAAATTGCCTTAAAAACGACACGTTCCTCTCATCTGATTGGCCCATTCATCAAGTTTAACTTTCGCATGATTTGTCCTCTGAATGTGCAATTGTACATCTGTGATGTCATTAGTTCACAATTGGACCTTTTTTTACAAGCCCTTAAATTTTGTCTTCCGAAAAAAAAAACTACTTCTAACTCATCTTCTTTGTAGTATATACAGTAAAAAATAACTACTAATAAAAAAGATTCCTGATCATAACTTTTTCTGTTTGTTTGTACTGTGGTTCACTCACTGATTCATTAGGTCTCATTATGAGTCTTGAACTGTCGGTGTGAATATTGTTTTTCCATAACTGTCTTGTGCCAGGATAAACCATGAAAAGACTAGTGATTCTTGGTGACTTTCCATGATCGTCGTACGAGCGTTGGCCCAAAGTGAACAGTGCAACCGTCTTCATCTCGACATTGCTTAAATTTGTGTCTTTCATCAGGGTACGGAATGAATGATTTTGCAGAGTATTTTGTCTGGCACTTTCTAACTAAATTCAGCATTGATGAAAAGCGGTTTCAATAAACACTGTAAAGGCAATACAATCTTCTAAAATATGCAATTCATCCGCATCCAAGTAGTTAGAGGAACCTTGAGCTGATTTGTCATCTTAGACTTTTCTATTCCGAATATTTCACGCCTCTGTACTTTCTCAGTTCCAGTAGGTCAACTTTTAATTTAGGTAATACTTTACATTTCTGTTGATTTCCTGTACATGTATGTAATATACAGTATACCGTCGACCCATTCGATTATGTTAGTTAATGGCATTTTGTTTATATTTTCCAAATGGTAAATACTGGTAGACTGAAGTTTCAGATTCTGTGTTTGTTAAGAAAGGCTGCAGTTGTTAATGAAAATTTTTACGTGTTCCTTTTCTAGATCACATGAATGTCACTGAAATCTTTCCTGCAAAATTTCTAGGTTAAAAGGCTGGTCCCATTGTATACATCAGATGCGACATCTGGGATGTATGTCGACTTTGGTGACACCCTGAGAGTGTTTGCGAACCCCCCCCCATAATAGGCTCCAAGAACGCCATGACTTCCCAAGCTATGGGACACAGATTTCCCCTTTCAAAAGGCAAGGACAGCCCTAGCTGATGAGCTTCTTCTTTGGATGATGGAAGACTTCAGCCAGCTAGACTGGGACATATGGCATGGAAAGATGAAAACATGCGTTTGGCTTTTTTATTCAGTTCATCTAATTACAACATCTATCCCTCATCCGCCGTGATGACGTGCACTGATGACGTCATTTCGCTGCTACAATTGTGCAAGCACTATAATCATCATTTTACTACGAGTGGTGTATCAGTTAATATAGAGCAAATTCATACAAGTTTTGTTTAGTTTGCATATCTCACTAGTGATAATATGGTATAAACCACTGCAGATATTTAACAGCCTATACACAGCACTCCCAGTGCGCCTCCCAGTATGGGTGAAACAGGAAGGATGACATCATGGCCAGGGCACTCGGGACGAGGTTAATTAGGTCATTGATTTCCAATGCGGTTCCTTTTCTTCGTCCAGCTGATGTCAGGCAGAGCAGACTTTTGTGTTTTCGCTGCCACATG
Source organism: Stomatorhinus ivindoensis (assembly GCA_019775895.2). Taxonomy (NCBI): domain Eukaryota; kingdom Metazoa; phylum Chordata; class Actinopteri; order Osteoglossiformes; family Mormyridae; genus Stomatorhinus; species Stomatorhinus ivindoensis. The sequence continues at coordinate 3,554,708 of JABFEB020000047.1, forward strand.
CCAGTCTGAACCCTCCCCCAAGCCCCCGAGATCAGCGGGACAGAAGGAGCTCCCATTTAAATGCGTTTCTTGCGGTTTAGTGTTGCCTCAGTTCCGACAAGAAACATTTCAGAGACGGCTCTTTTGCTGGCTGTGTATAAGATGATGTGAGGCTGACGTTCCCAGAGAGAGAACAAGAAGGCGGAATTCCCCCACAGCCTTGTATCACGGTGTAGTGCAGTCGATGACATCGCTCCTTTTACTTTCAGGGGGCTTCCAGAAGATGGACAACGCGGGAGCCGCAAGCAAAATGGCACATTCGAATCTCCACGACACGCCACTTCAGAGGACGAATGCCACGCAGCGAGTGACAGCCTGTGATGTCACCGAGCGCGGTAACGCGGCGAGATGGAGCCGAAAGCAGACGCGTCATTGACTTTGACGGATGGGTCAACAGCGTTATTAAATGGAAAACGCACCAATAAATATTGACCCACAAAGTCATCAAGCAGGAAATGAGGGTTCCGGAATGATCTTACATTCTGGAGTTGTGGTGGGGAGGGGGGTCACCTCAGACCAGACTGTGGGATTCTCACTGGAGTCCCAGACACCCAAGTTCAGGGCTCTGATGTCATTTCAGGGGCCTAACTGGATTTCGGGGCCCTGTGTTTCGTCTTGGGTGGAAGCGGATGCTTTGCGCAGGGAAAGGGGGGGGGGTGCTGTTATTTATTCATCTCTCCCCCAGCTTCAAGCGTGGCTCCCCGTCAGTCACCAATTACACACCCGATCCTGCTCTCTCCGGTTTCCTGCTGAACGCCTCATGTGAACGGATAGCCAGATGTTAACTGCCAGCGTGTCCCGTGGACCTATTGTCTGGAGGAACACAGTTCACTTTTCAATATCCGTTTTATGCTCATCTCTTATGCACTTAATTTTTTATTAAATGCTTACAAAATAAAAATGCCTAATAGTTATTGTGAAATGTGTTTGTGCTTACACCAGTTTTACTTGCACATTTCTCATGTACGTTCATCTAAAGTTTATCTTCAATGGGGTTTTCTGTTATTTTTGTAGGTGACATACAAAATATATTTGTAGCATAAAAAACATGGCTAATAATGAACATAGCCAAGTTAAGTTTTAGATGCATGGATCATTGTACTTCCCAGCACTACCAGTGACAGTACATCCTTGTGTTACGACAAGCTATTACTGCAACCATTTTAATGACGTTGTAATGGTCAATTTCGACCAGTACAGTAAAATCAGGATTTATGGAGTCTGACACACGCAATTCTGTCATGACACGTGATGGCACCAGATCCATTGACATGGAGCGTTCACTAATAGTTTCCTGGGTACTTATCCATTGCCTACTGGGAATTGTAACATGCAACATAAAATACTGTATTACGTGCATGCAAGTGAGTGCTCAGAATAGGGAATTTATTTCAGTTCGGGTCAGCGCGTAAAGTTGTGCGTCCGATTTTAAACTGTAGATTTTTTTCGCAGCTTTGTGAATATTTTCCCAAAATCAAAGATCTACAAAAAGGAGAGAGAGAAGAGAAGAAAAAACAAGTTAGCTGGCATATGGGAATATTGTTCAAACACTTGTCATGCCAGAGATGGTGCGCAATCGCTTGTGGGAATGGAGTCTTTGTCCTTACAGTAGCGCGTTTATCAGAATGTTTCCAAGGCAACAAAACAAAGGAAGCGCGTGAACTACACAAATCAGCCAAGTAGTGATGAAGGAGCTGAACGTTTAACTGTAAAAAATATATATATATAAATGAAAATATATTAAAATTCTTACTACACACGATCTTCTCTTCGCTCGTTCTTTCAAAAAGTTAAATCTTCAAAATGCTAAGCACGTCGCTATGTCCAAAGCAGCAGACAAGGGACTTACTTGTGCTTTAATGTTAACTTAATGCGAGGCTTGTTTTGCAGGGAAAAAGCAATACGGAGCCAAACGACACTGCTGCCCCGAATCCCTGCTATTTAAAGCTTGCGCGTGATAAATATTTTGGTTAGAATGTTTCTTGATCCATTTTCTGCATCTTGATAGGAAAAATGCCTGCCTTGTACTGCAGGTTTGCGGCCATATGGCCGGATTTAGCAGGGTGAGTTTCCTGACATCGTGGCGGCTGAGTTTCCACTTGCTGTGACCTCATTCCGCTTCTATCTGACTGTCTGTGCGGTGGATGAGCGGTCCGACCTCTGAAAATGATATTTGTAAAGGCTCCGTATAGGCCTACCTTAGGCTCTTTTCTCATAAAGAGAACGTTGACAGTCGACCCTTCCACTAAACTTTTGCATGTCGTTCGCGGCTTTCGCAAAAAAAGTAATTTAATTTCTTTCGGCAACCCCACAATATCAAGATGGGAAAAGTCGCCATGTAGAAGCGTCAAGTTCAGTCCATTATGGCGACTCCGGAAATCTGCATTTATATTTAATATTCTCACATTATATAAACCTTTTTGATGTGGTATGGGATTTTTTAAAGATTTCAGAGTAGTTCAACTTAAATTGCATGTTTAAACGCCAGTCCTGTGTATCCTCTAACTCTAAACAAAATTCAGTTTCATTTCATATTACAGTGACGAATCGTCACTCATTTTCATAACCTGTCTCACTTCATTTTTCCGCAGCAAACGTTCCCATAAAAATAAGGGTTGTTTTAACAACGCTCTCATGTGTTGGTACAGAGAAACGCACCGCCCTACGTAATTATTTCATCTTCTTTCTTGGAACCCTCTTATTTCGCACTACACATCCTTATCCCCACTTCAGTTTTTTTAAGCCTATCGCATCACGCTATTCTTTGGTGTTCATTTGCACTACAAAGCAGCCCTGACTTGTGGGACCCTGGGGAGCGCTCAGATCTGCGCGGCATATGCGTGTTTCTAAGCTACCATGAAATCCTCACTGTGACCCAGCAGAGAGGGACAAGCTGTACGCGAAGGAAACGAGCAGTATAACAAGGAGTAGCGGCAATATTCCTGCTATAGTCTATGAGCGCCAACTCTCGCTTGGTGAATTTTATGGCACGGTACATTTAGAAAAGTGAACTACCTTACAAAGGCTAAATGCAAACGCATTCTGGAGCAATTGAGCCTATAAATCAATGTACATTAGATACACTATCCAAATTCTCCGAATCAATGGTTTATGTAAATAAGTTCTTAAATCCTAAATGAGATTTCATAAAAACGTATTTTGACTCGATTAAATCGACTGATGCCACTGAAAACCTCATGGAATTGTATCTGACAGACAATTTTGCTTTGATCCGCGTGAATTTCATCCTCTATTCAATGTCCAAGTTTTCTAAGCCGATTTTTAGGAAACGTCCAGGGCTCAAAATAAACAATACCATAGATGTCGGAAGGCCTATCCATTTAATGCTATGCTGTTATATAGGGTTTCCATTCCAGCGGGCTGATGAGATTCGGAAAAAGTCGCCTGTCCTTCAGCAGTCTGTCAAGTCGGGACCGGCCGATCGCTGAGTTTATGCTGACCGGACCTCCGTGTCTTTTTGCAGCGCTAGAGCCCCCGCAGCTGGTTTGGCATCAGTACCGCAACCTGATCTTAAAGACACAGTGCTTCCTTAACTGCTGCAAAGTAAAAGGCCCAAGCATAGGATCCGGCCAATTAAGGGTCCTGGAAGGACAGCTACTTCGCTGAGGCGCTTGGTGCTGTGAAAAGTATTTTAATGATACTGGTTGCGCACATGCAATTATAATGCGCGATTTGGTTCCGTTGTCAATTTGTTAAATATACATTTTTGAAACAAAACAACCATACGAATAATCAGGCACGTGCGGGGTGAGGTGGGGTTGGGGGTGCCTGATAGTTAATCGAAGGCTCACCCCCCTCCCCATCGCTAAAAAATTACCAAGGGAACCTCCTCGGCCACGCCCCCCTGTTTGCGCACCTGCTTGAAACTCTTGGACTCAAAAATGCGCTTTTAATTTCATATTTAAGAACGATTACAAGCTCAGATGCCGATCAAATGCTGAATATTGACTTCCAGCTGAAGGTGCGATACCGCGCCCGTGGTCACTCTTGTAGACACGGGTCTGGACGACTTATTCACAATAATTTATTTTTTTTAAAAAGAAAAAACTAGCGAACTCTTAAGCGGGTTATTTAAACACGCTGTTATTACAGTTACAAAAATGGAATATTACTAGTCTCCTACTTGCGGCAATTATTTAAAACAGTATATTTAGCTAATGTACAAATAAGCTTTGTCTCCTTAAGGCAAATCCAACGTGTTCCTATATTAGTGCTACAGCAAGTTCTAACCCAGTTTTTAAGGGATGCCTTACAATTTGATCGCTGCCTATAGGTCAGTTAGTTACTTGAGTTGTTGAAGGCCGCCTATACGTTCAGATCCCCCCCAGATGGGAGATGAATAAGTGAGAGAGTGTGACCCACCGGTAATATCCTTTGCTTGTCTTGGGATAACAGGCAGCACTGCCACCTCTGGTATTAAATTTCCTCCTGGTGCCGCTGCGAGTGCTACAGCAGGACACTTCGCTCGGCACAATTTGGAGACTTTCGTCTTCTTTCTTCCATCTCTTTTCGCCTATTTTCCCACTCACATCTCACACTAAGATCATGGCAGAACGCAAGCGGAACTGGGACAAGGAGGATGACCTGCCGGTTTATCTCGCCCGACCGGGAACGACGGACCAGGTACCCCGGCAAAAATACGGTGGCATGTTCTGCAACGTCGAGGGAGCCTATGAAAGCAAGACCATCGATTTCGATGCGCTGAGCGTCGGCCAGCGAAGTTCCCGGGCCGCCAAAGCCGAAGATAAAAAGGAGGGATCCAAAGAAGGGACAAGTCCAGATAGTGAGAGATGCAGCCCGGTAACAGAGTGGCGCTCTGGTGAGCGTCAGCAGAGGGATTCGGGCATCGAAATAAAAACTACCGGAGGAAAGGAAGTCCTGCAGAATCTGGATGACCTAAATGTAAGTTAATCTACATTTAAGAGTTTTAATCGTCGTCACATTTAGTGGAAAAATTGCATATCCACAGCCCACATTTTATGGACTTAGTCAAATGCGTTAAATAAAACCGTTCAGCTTTGTGGCTCTAATTAAAGCGTGTTCTCTAGTTCTGCTCTGATCAATTTTCAATTCCAATTAGCCAATGCATTTGAAACATTTTATACCAGAGATTTAAGTTCGTAGCCATGTCATGAAGGGTGAAAACACCTGGCAGGTTTATCGGACAATTTGAGGTAAATTGTGTGACGCACCCGGCGTGGTTTAATCGACACGGAGTTTCACGAGCGCGAGCGTTTGCTGGCTGAATGTTGCCAAGCGACTCCTGCCGGAAGTGAATGAGGATTTCTCCTAGTTTGCAGGTATTTCAAACGAAATATGGGAAATGCTTTAAGTGAGAATAAACAGCAGTGATGCCTGCAGCTCAGACAGTGACAGCTGCTACTCTGTATTACGGGGGGTGGGGGTTCACCCTGTGCCCCAACGGCTTCCAGATGCTCGGGCAACGTACACGAAGTCATTTGATTCACTTATAAATAATACCCCGTGGACCAAGAGTTTTAACATTTAAGAGTAAAAACGTTTCGGATAAAGTGCCTCTGACTCATTGTAAATTGTACTTTTTTTCAACTAGTATAAAAGGGGTGGAATGTTCAACCTATCCGAAATAACCTAATAAGACTGTCTGACGTATGAATGACCATATTGAGTGTATTCCTAGGGAGATTTTGGGCATCTTCCCTATAACGTAATGCCTTAGAAAATTGAAAAATGACGTGTCATTCACCCACAATTTCCTCTGCTCAGATGGAAGGAATGTCCCTTTCTCAAAGCTTCAAACTAAAAGATGGTTTTAATAGGATATTTGCAATAAAGTCATATAGAAACCATGAAGTGTTTTTAAGTCTTTCACTTAAATATAAAGAGACACCATTCAGTTTTCTGTAAAATAACAATCAATCATTATCTTAACGTTCTACCAAAGACTAAAGGCGCAATTTTTAATGAGTTTTCATTTAGAAAACATTCACTAAATTATGGCGCTAATATATCCTGAACACCACTGCACATTTGCCCTGTTTAATTGCACATCAAGGTCTACAGAACTGTGAACATATTCAGGGGCCAGTCTGTACTGTACAGCTCGCGTTTCCCGATTGACCACGCTGAGATATTTTGATATCTTTTCATAATTATCCCTTTCACTAGAAACAAAATCTTTCCAGGTTACCTATAGCCTAAATGTGATCTATAGCTGTGATCTTTTAGTCTACCCGTTTTATATTGTAGATTGGATTCTGTGTAACTTTGGTGCGTTAATGCGGTCGATTAACATTTGTTTTGTTGTTAACATGTGTACCAGGCGTTGTGGATTCCAAATGCGAATAGCAAAGCTTTAAATTTAAATAGCCCCTCCCCTTTCTAAAGCATGACTATGTAGAACCGTTCCGCTCTTATTCTCCGGCTTAGTGAATAGCTTATGAAGAGTTCTTGCATTTGTTTTTACTGGTGATAGAAATATATTATAACTGTTGGACCTAGACCTATAAATGCATTCATTTTATAGCAGTATCAAAGGACAGTTTCAAAACGTCTGTAAGGAATTGCTAAGTCACCAGTAAGTGGTTAAGTTCGCGTCTTACATTCAGATTTAATATCATCCTTAGCAATTCGGCCTGCGGTCCTTTCTGTGGCGGAACCGAGCCGTCTGACTCACAAAACATTGCAATTATGTCAGCCTCCCGCAAGCCAAAGTAAAGCACGCAGGGATGATTTACAGTCACTGACCTCGTTGCTTCAGAACAAGGAGGTGCAATAAAAGGGACCCGAGTATGATTGTGCAATGACAGATCCAGGGCCGCTCAGCGTCCGACAGCATCTGATTGGTGGACCTCAGTTTTGTCGCATCCTTAGCAATAAGCAGAGGGAATTTTAAGAACCAAAGCTGCGCCCTGTCTAACTACAGACGTTATTGTGCATCTTTTTGTACGTTCCCCTTGTTCTTACGCTATGTAAAGTGAATTCCCAGCCGCCATGTGGTGAGGCTTATCATTGCAATATTTTATAATAAACATATTTTGAAAGTCTTGTTTTGATTTTTTTTCCGAGCCGACCGTATGTCTTCCACACATTGGGTCTCTTAGCCTGTGTTTCTTAATGTTACAGCGTATTAAATCTGCGCTCGAGCTACTAATGTAGGAGAACGCAGATCTTTACATGTCATAGGCGCCGGTCGCCTTGAAGGCCGATTGTGCAGAAAACAGAGGCTTTTCTCAGACACCACCGGAGTTAAAATAACACAGTCTGCACTTGGTGCGCCTCTGACACGGTTCACGGCGCCTGCTAATTTTGGCTAAGTGCTGCATTATTCTCGCCTCGACTGAGCCTCTTCCACTGGTTCCCGTGCGGTCTCGAGCTAAGGACTGCCGTTAGCGCGCCAGCTCTCTATCACTATTCCCGAAGCCGGACAGTGCCAACTGCTTCTAATTACAGTAAGTGTATCTCCTCCGCGCGTCTGGGCTCTGTTCAGCCCCACTCTCCCGCTGTCGGGGTATGTGCTTCTCTCGGCATGGAATCTGCACGCAGCCCTACTTATTTAAAAATGATTGGCAGCTGTGTCATCAGATGACTACTCGGAATATAAGACTTAGTCATATTTGTTCCATATGTGCATAAACTTGTTTTTTCCCCTTCCATTAGTTTTTGACTTGGATGTTTCACCAGGTTCAATAGCATCAGATGCTGCTTTCCCTAACCCCATGATCATGGCATCAAGCCAAAATATTCTCTTTCTTTCTCGATTGTAAAACTGCAAAATTAAACCAACAGGAGATCCTGGAAGGCTTTGTTCTCAGGGGACTGGGTAGTTCTCTGAGGGATGCCACATTTACACTGTTCCCTGCCGGGGACATACAATCCAAACGTCCTGAAATCTGTATAGGCTGAAAGCCGCACCGAGAGGATTGGAAGGGGTTGGGTGCAGGGAGCTGCCAACTGAAGTTCCATCTCACACACGTTGATATACACACACTGACGGCCGCAATGCAGAGATGTACAGCAGCACAGTCCTAAATATTCCAGGTCTATTGTTGATACATTCCCCGGTGGTGGAAATTTCGAAGTCATGGTCCATCTGATCTGTACCCAACACCCACCAATCCATCCACCGTGAAGGGTGAAAAGGACAGTGCATTGTGGGAAAAGTCGGGAGTCGTCCCATCTGTGGGTCATGTTGGGGGTTTGGTCCTCAATGACCTTCGGTGCTTACAGGACCGGCTGCTCCTGGCTGAATTAGACCACGTTACGGCTGGTTGGATCTACAGCTTCACCCTTAAAAGTGCTTCTTGGGCTTTGATGATGTCACTCTTCTGGTTACACTGTAGTCTACACAACAATGCTGCTTGGACGAAAGAATAGTTACCTCATTAAGCAATAAGGGTCTTGGAGGGGGGTAGGGGGTGGCATTGGGGCTGTGGGGGGAGGGATCTCCTTAGACAATAGACACACATGGAAGTTCTGTGAAGAGCCAAACCCCAACAGCTGTTGCCGGCAAGCTAATGTCCCATATTTCCTCTTTATTCCATTGAAGTGTCCTTCTGCAAATGATTAATACCTGAAGTCATAACAAAAACTCAGAATTCCAAATCCGTAGAATTTTACGATGTTTCTCTTCCATTAAGGTAAAAACATGATGATGGCCAACAAAAAAATCGCTCGGTGGTCTACATTTATGTACATTATTTTTGCAGGAAGCCACTCGGGCAGGAAAAAGGAAAAAGCTGACTGTAGGTAATTTGTAGGTGGATTTTAGTTAGTTTTTTATGTGAAGTGATATAGCCAAGAGCTTCCTATAAAAATTGTACCATTAATATTCAGGCTGTTAATATACTGTAAAGTAGTTCTTAAGTTACAGTTTAAAATAAATACACTTCTATATTCCCTTGCGTTTCTTCTTCCATTTATAATATCAGTAGTAGTAGTAGTAATAAAATTATTATTATTAATAATTATTATTATTATTATTCCAATTAATGACTTGCATATCAAATACTGTATTCATGATGATTGAACAAGATAAGTTACACTCGCACACTTAGAGTACACATTTTTTTTACGTGGGGGGGGGGGGTGTGGGGTGGGGATGGAATCAAGTCAAGAATCTCGGAAAACGTGGTTATAGGTTAGACTGCAGTCAGTGCTATGAGCCTCGCGCATACCGTAAACTCCAGTATCCTCTTTGAGGTGCTTCTGATTCACTGTGTTAGCGGTGTCTGTATCGGTTTTCATATACATCCGGAGACACGTTAAAGCCTTCTGTAAAGGAACGTTCCAACAGTTGCATGTTACTGTAATAATATGTTAAGGAACATTTTAATGGCTATTCAACATGTATTCTGTAATATCCTGCTTCTTCCTAAGTATTACGTCTATGCATTCGAGAACTACCTGGGATGATGGCAGCATGAATGCAGAAAGTTTGGACTTACAGGTGATAACGGTAAATTATTCGTGTTGCAGCGATCATATTTTCCCCCCCCCCCCCCCGAAATTAAAATAGCAAAATATCGTTTATTTACACGCCTTTGTCTTGCAAGGCTGCAGGAGCCCCGCTGCTATATCGCCCTCTTGTGGGGCGGTCGGCGCATTTCGGCAATTCCGGAGCGGTGTGAGGCGAGGGAGGAGCCCCGCGGACCAGCGCTCATGCTGAGGATAGACGCTTTTTCACGCTAGCGGCGAAAGGGGTTTTAGCGCTGCATAGAGAGAGAGGAGGCGCCCATTCTCTATTTCTCATCTACGCACCAGCAGCAGAGACACCATCCGGGAAAAAGATATACATACAAACACGGATTTTTGCATCCTCATAGTATTTAGCCGTGAACAAATATGTCTTACCAAGGAAAAAAGAATATCCCGAAGATCACTGTAAGTCAGAATGAATTTAACGTTTAATACGATTGTCGAACACGCAGAAAGCCAGGTGTCATTTAACGTTTCTGCTTTGTGTGTGGCGTTTAGTGTTTAAATTGTGTATTCGCGCTGTTTCCCGCAAAGGTTAATATAACTGTCTGTTATGCATTCGTGAAAGCCAGTTGAAATCGTATAAAATTACAGCAAGGGGGTGAATCTCATTGTGAGTGAAACGAGGCGTTTTCTTAAAGGTGACTTGCATCTTCTTTGTTGGGCGCTCTCTTTTCCATGCTCTGTAAGTACAACGGCAGTGGTCATATTGGCTACGTTTTATACCCCAGACATTGCATTGGGGTTGGGCACAGGCGGCGAGACGTATCAGCTGTTAACTATCAAACTATTAAAAATGTCTTTGTAATATGCAGGGAAACGTGATTCTTTATTTGCAACGCAGAGATCCCTTGTAGAAGTAGATACCATTTTATGTACAAATTAGGTATTTTCTTATTTTCATCCAATTACACGAATAGACAGGTCTGTGGTACATAAATTGTAATCCGTATGTACAACAACATATTTTTCTAGAATATATATGCAAAATGTACACAGAAAGAGATCGTGGTTGTGTGTATGCCTGCAGGTATACATACAAACGGTCACAAACGATAGATACACGATTTACCTAGAATTTCATAGATACGTTTATTTCGGTCATAAAGTATTAATGCGTCTTCATATACACGACTAAAACTCCGCCTGTCTGTCGTGCCGCTGCTGGGAAAACCCCCCCCCTTCGAAATCCCCACGCCCATCCGAGATTAACACAAGACCGGCAGTGTGGCGTTTTATTTTCTGCAAGTATGCAATAATAATAAATAACGAAACCGGCTTGGTAGGGGGGGGGGGGTTAGGGCGGATTGCTGCCCGCAGTGAGACGCTCTTTGCGCCGGTGTCTGAGCGGTGCTGGGTGTCGCTCAGGACCCGGGAGAGTCGCCCTTTGTTTCCGCCCTATTCGCAAATGGCTCCGGGTTGCGCTGGACGGACAGAATCGGTCTCGCCTCCATAAACTCGCCGCTCGGCTACTTCTAATAAGCGTATAAATGGGAGTATTTACAGTGTCCATGGCCGGTATATAATTTAACGGAGGGCGGAAACATGTACACCTGCTTGGACTGTTACGCTATAGCTGCGGAAATAATAGAGATTGAGGTTTTCCTCAAGCAGCACTGTGGGAAATCTAATCAAATATGGAAATGTATGTAATACTTATTTAATACGTTCTGCGCCCCCTTTCGTTCTTGTGTTAGCTGATATGCATGCAAAAATTCCACGTTTTGCTTTAAAATGTATGGTGTTTTAACTCAAGTATGTTATTTCGTTAGACACCTCAGAACACTTGTATTACATTTTTATTTCCCAAATTTGAACATAATCGCGAATTATTTGCTTTTGAGTGAACATCGGAGGGCAAAATAGGTTTGTAAGCAAATATATGTATTTATACACTGTGCAAATATTTTAAGCATAAATCAATCAAGTTGCATTATGTTTTTTAATGAAAAAAAATCCTCGGGGGGGAGTCAGTTTAATAGGAAAACAGAAATAAATATTTCGGCAGGTTTTTAGGCGTGGCATCGGTTTTCCCATCCACTCACAGCAGCTCGGTGAGGCTTTCATGCCATCAGTAATCCCCTCCAGCTGTACGTTAGAGGTGCAGTGACAGCAGCTAAATAAATGGTAATTAAAAAACGCTCGCATTTTTCGTCAGTGCGGCGGGGCAGGGTGGGCTGTCGGGACACTGTCAAGAAAACTGGGCTGAGTTATGCTGGCGGGGGATAACTATGCAGGGCAGATCCCACCTTTTCCGCGGTAATGCACACAAATTACTGCACCTTTTCTGCAGAGCTGTGCGAACGAGATTTAAGTCATTAGGGAAAATGGATTTCTTTCAAACGTTTCATCCCAATGAGAATTTCCCGAACAAAAATAAAAGATAATAAAATGTAAATAAATAAAATAAAATCAATTGACGATGGCATCATAAGCGATAACAATTTCAGCATAACGATCTCTGGGCAAGTGTGAGAAGTGAGGAATTTATTTTGATTGGTAAGCTATGCAGTTTCGACATTTCCACAGAAAAAAGTCTAATCTGTCTTTGAAGAGAAAGTAAATATTTTTGTTGCTAGGCAACGCGCTTGAAACCAAGTGGCTGGCTCGCATGCAGAGTGATTTTCTCCTTCCATCCGTCTCTCCGCGCCCAACTTACACATCTTGGCATCAGAACCGGTGTCCTCTGTAATGTTCTGTTGGCTGTATTTTTTGGCTGTTGTGCTTTCCTGCTTGCAACAACAAAAGTCTTCATTCATGTCGCCTTCCAGTCTATAAAAACGGTGCGTCGTATGACCGCATCCTAGTGTGTCCTCGCTTACAAACCAAAGAATTAAAGGCGACCATTTTCCATCCTAACAACCCCAAAACATGTTATGTTCAGGTTTTTAAATCAACGTTAAATAAACTTAATTAAAGAAGCTTACTGGTGTCGTGTAGTAGAACAACGACTGCCTTCCCCAGTTAGGGTTTGATAGCGTTTTAATGACCTTTGGTAAAAACAAGTAAATACCACTTAAGACAAAATTAAACTGTGGTTTTAAAATTAAAATGTGCATTTAATTTTTTTCTGCAGTGGAATTGTATCCGGAAACGTGACAGAAGGAGTCATAAAATTAGAATGTATTATTTTTTTCTCAAATCAGTTACAAAATTTGTACATTGCCGGTTAAAAGTAAAAGTCCAGCGTGCATTAATGGTTTTCTAATGCATGGTGCACGGTTCCCGCGGTAGGGCTGGCCTGCTGATATATCGTACATTAAGCCGTTTTCAGGTTAATGGGATTTGGGAACCATCTGCATGTGAAGTACGGCGTGCTTGGCTGAGGTCAGTACAACTGATCATGGATCATCTGTGGTTTAATGCCAGATGATCACTTAACCACATTTAAAGCTTCTAATAATCCCACCGGAGCAGGAGTATCGGTCATGTCTGAATACACGTCTTTTACGCAAGCTGAGAGCGACCATAGTTGTAAAATAACTTGATGTCCTATTATATTCATCCAGCGGTTTTTTCCTCCCCATGCTCCTCTTCCACCGGATAAGAGCACGGGGTCAAAGGTCAGGTTAAAAATGCTCAAAATGATTGGTCAGGCCTCCAGCAAGGCCCGCCCTCTTTTCCCAGGAACTGTCCAATAGATATCCTCGTTGAGGAGTGCTGACTTGTTTGTTTGCTGGGTTGGGACCGCAGTGGCGGCCGGAGTGAGCAGCAGTTACATCCCTGGGGTCGCGGTGAGATGGAAGGGAATGTCACTGTTCCCACTGGATCATGCTGTGGTGCCTCTTTTAGAAATTATCAGGGTCTCTGAGCACTCAGAAGGTTCCCTGGTCTCAGGTAAAATTACAGTGGCCAACTTTGCCCATGAATTTCAAAACAGATGCACTTTTCAGGCTTGAGTCATTAAAAATGATCATGATTTGATTCTGTCTGTCGGGCATCCTGTTGCTTTGTACTGTGACGGCACCAGACGTTTTCCAGCAGCAAAAATAAATAAATAAATAGAACACTCGATAAATACATGACTGCAATTTAATCTGTAATTTGGAATTTAACCAGTGATCAATTACAGAGAAGGCTATCGTTTTCTTTTCTTAAAACCTCCTTTTCACCTAACTCCGCCCATTAAGAAATTTATAGAAACGCATTAACCTACTAAACTTCATCAAATAAAAATAGATTTTGATATTTCCAGACTTTTAAACCAGACCACATAGCATGTAAAATGTTATCTAGAGGAGTGGGTGGAGTGAAGGTGGGGGATAAGAGGAGTCTGCGGTGGTGCGGAGATTTCCGCTGGGCTTCGGATGCGTAGCCAAAGTGCCCCATCTGTCCGGGAGATTTCTGTGCCGCATCTGTGTCGACACTCTGCTGGGACAGAACCTGGAGGTGCACGTGATGCACTCAGGTGCTGTCGGCACGGGATGAGGGGTGTAGACGCATATTTTATGTTTTTGTTTTAGGTCCAGACGCTGCCCATTGTCATGCTCTGAACAAGCTCCTTAGCATTAGCATAACAAAAGGGGCCAGTGTGGCATGCCCGCTTCTGATTGGTCGAATGGTTCCTCTCGCTACCCATCAGTGCAAGGGGGTTTTGGAGGGGGGGTGGGGAGTGGGCAGATGGTTGCGGTCTGCTCCTTAAGGGGGTGCCTGTCAGTGGGGGGACTGAGTTGGTGTGTGTGAAGAAGGTGGGTTCATTGTGTGGATATTAAGGGTTGTACACATGGGAAATGCGTCCACATAAAACACAGATCCTCACAGGGGACTGGCATCCCATCCAGAATGTACCCTAACACAGTGCTCTCTGCTGCCTGGGAGGGCTTTATGACATCCTGCGATCCTGACCAGGATTAATGGTTAGAAGATGGTCAAGTAATCTGAAGACCTGAACAGGGTGAGACTCCAGGTCCAATGGCCCCACCTGAAAGCCGATTGGCCAGTGGAATATCCCCCTCCCCTCTGACTCATCAATGTCAAGCTTATTATTGGCTAATGAAAAAGGTTGGCCAATCTTAGGCAATATGGTCAACTTATGCTTCGTACCTTTAGCAAGAGACAAATCCTAGAATTGCCCCTAGACCCATAAACCCTTTGGTTTAAGGCATCTTATTTAGAGAAGTGCATATATTCAGCTCATGGGAGTTTCATTTACACAAGTTCTGAGGGCAGAATGAAACTGGTTCAGAGAGATAACCAATCAGATTGTAGTGGAGGTGGGCCCAAGAAACTAAAGCAGGTGGGACCAACCAATCAGATGTCTTGGTCCCACCTCCTCTTACACAGAATATTTTTATGCAAGTAAAACTCCCACAAGCGTATATTCACCATTTTGATTGGCATGGGGGTCATCCTCTGTGATATCAGGTGGCTGTACCCCTTTATCTGCCAGACACTCTCCTTTGCATAATTTTCTGTGTGATCCTCCCGGATATGGCTACCTGTCCACAGAGCCGGTGGTTAATGTGTAGCTTGAGGGTGGGGGGGGGGGGGAGGAAATCAATACTCCATTTCTGTGTGGCCGCGAAGTAGTGTCAAGCTTTTTATGCAAATCAAGATTTCGATGTCGCACTATATGAATACATATACACTATATGAATATGTAATATCTCCCCCCGGTACCCCGCACTCCAATTCCTCTCCGACCTAAAAATCATGTTTTCCCCGCTGTGTGGCTTCTTAGCACCTGATGGTTTTCGTATAAAGGCCAGAGGAAGCTCGGCTTGTACTAAGACAGTCTCCTCCCAGTTCCGAATGAAGTCTTGTTTCCATGCCAACGGGGCAACCTCCCATCCACACCCTAACCCTCTTTGTACTTAGACACTTCCCTTAGTGTTCATAGCTTATCCTAGTTCTCTCCCATACACTCTTGCCGGTTTAAACTCAGGATGCTCTTGGATTCCTTCCTGTAGGCGAATTAGGGTACGGCGCCCGCTCGGGCTACACAGAGGTGGCTGTGGTGGCCCCACACTCCCCATAATCTTCACCTTTTATGGGAGAAATTTATGAGAACTGCACGACCACCAGGGCGGCGCTATGGAGTAGTGTCGATGTGCCACTTGCCCCTAACACGCTGTGTCTCCTCTCCTTCCAGAGTGACAGGCTGCTGATCAAGGGCGGCAGGATCGTGAACGATGACCAGTCCTTTTATGCCGACATTTACATGGAGGATGGCCTCATTAAGTAAGCATCCCGTCATCCACGTGGTCATGGTTTTGGCGTCTGCAGCTGGCACCCGGCACCCGGCACTCTCAGCCGGCCCATAACACCACTTCCAGATGTGAGGCATCGTGATGTTTGAGCTCCGGCCTGTTCTCAAAACATTATTGGGCATTGTTGGCTTTTCCCTTGGTCCCTTTGTCTTCTGTTATGTCCTCTGGGAGGGGGGAGGGGGGGGGGGGCGCCCGCAAAAGCTGGGAAGAGCTCCCAGAGACATTAGTGCCGCATGCCGGTTACCCAAGGCAGGGCTTGACCGTTTCTGACCGCTCGTAGTTTCCTCTGTAGTAAAACGACCTTTAGACACGGCGGTATTACAGTTTACAGCACGGCGAACATAAGTTTTCCCAAAATGAAACACAGTTATTCACAGCTATGACTGAGTACTGGGGCGGGAGAATGTGCGTCTTGAATCCTCGTATAAAACAACAAAGGCTACTTTAACACCCAGAGCAGTTCATAAATCCTCACCAGCTCCACTAGTTAGATGATTATTGATATGTATTATGTCTTGTTAAAATAAGCATTTTAGTAAAAAGCTGGTAGGATTTTAAATGGCTTTATGCTACACTGTGTTTTAAGATGTTTGAGAGAAGTTAACCTAGTTTCCCTCCCTGACAAGGCAAATTGGAGACAACCTGATCGTCCCTGGGGGGGTGAAGACCATCGAGGCCAACGGGAAGATGGTCATTCCTGGGGGGATAGACATCCACACACACTTCCAGATGCCCTACAGGGGCACCACCACCGTGGATGACTTCTCCCAGGGGTCCAAGGCGGCTCTGGCGGGAGGGACCACCATGATTGGTGAGGAACTCGCTTTCCCCTGTGAAAATGCACGCCAGTGCCGGACTGCGTTCCAGAACTGCTCAGTTTTTGACTGTCTGTTCTGGCACCTATTTGCATGAATGTGACAGCTCTCTGGTTAAATAACAAAAACAATTACATAAAATAAAAATATGCATTATAAATTTACAAACCAATTTTTATGCAATTTGACATCCTTTATTAGTTTCGATGTTTTCAGACCGATGTTTTGTGTACCTTCCGGGACTTGCGGCTGCCTTGTCACCCCTCAGCTATCATGTGTCTTTCACCTTTCAGAACCATCTGATTTACAAATTAATCATTGGCTTTAGCTACTTAGCAGATACTCCTTCACACTTTGTAATATAGCATGTTCTCAGTAAAGTATATTCTGTCCATAGTCAAGTAACAGAAGAGCAAAATTTTCAAGACAATAACTTAAAGGCAGGTTTCCTCGTCGTATGTTACAGTTTTAGGAAATATAACTCACTCAGTCCCCGTATAATCCAGCAAAGAACTTTCGTTAAATTTCCAAACTCACTAAGTCCACAGAAATTCTTGAAAATGTATCTCATGGACTGAATGAGTTTTAAAAATAGGCTCTGCAGTTAGATTGTGGTTGTTGAGAGAGTCTTGCAGTTTAGGTTTAACTTAAAATTTAAGTATTCGCTCAAAGACATTTTTTTGCATTTTGTTTTTTATTAAAAAATTTGGGGTCACACCAACAAGGTATAAAATTTTGGGGTACTCAGCTTTTACTAAGCATACGGGCGTGGGTCTTAGGGGAAAGAACCCTCAATTCGGAACCACCCACGGTTAGACAAAAGGCCGAAACAGCAAGCAGGCTATGCCCGTACCTGCAACAAAGAGACATGTGTCACGTGGGAGCAGCTGCGGTGGGTCGTGGGTGGGCCACCTTCCGGGGGGGGGCCAGGGAAAGGGGTCGGCTGAAAGACAAGATCCACCATGGGCTCTCTGGGACACAGGCAGCCGGAAGGACAGCTGGCCGGCGGATTGCGTGTTTATCACGGTTTTAACTATTAACGAGCCGTGGTCTGCGCGGACTCACAAAGAGGATTCCGGAATTGGTGCGGAGGGGGAGAGTGCAGGCTTGGGACGACAGGAGCGCTGTCCGGGTGTAAACAGAGGCTACGCTGTGCGACCTCAGCTGCGGCGAGTGTATTAAAGGCTGTCATGTGAGCGGGCCAGTTTATCAGTGCTGAATTCGGCACAGCTGTAGAATTTTCTGTGGTGTAGGTCACAGTTGGGGAAAAGAAGTGAAATGCGGTACATTGGCCCCAATTTACATATCCCATCATGGTCTTCTTTGGGACACATATGTAGTTGAGACTGAAGCCTGAGGGTCAATCGACTTATCGGACACCCCTGGGCCATTTCGGGGGGTACTGGCCTTACTCAGGGGTCTACAGGACGTGTGACTATTTTGCTGGGAACGGGATTTGAACCAGTGACCTTCCAATCACCAGCACAGAGGTCTAAACTACTGAATAATGCACATCCCTTCTTAAGGAATGGAGTGCAGTCCCTCTGCTTCTCTGCAAAAGGTCTTTAAGTCTTGGTCTTCGCATTGAGACCACATGAAAGCAGCAGCACAGGATGTCGGGGGAGGGGAATTTGAGACATGCGACCGGTTCATCGTCACCTTTGGCCTTTTTGCCTGGAAGGTGACTCCCTCACATGACCGGTTCCCCGTCGCCCGGCGGATAAACGATCTCCCCTTCAGAGCTCCCACCCCCCCCCAGCTCCTCTGTGGTTATTGAGTCTCGCTCCAAGACTCAAGCTACTTAGCTCCCATCACGCATCACAAAGGGTTGTTTTACGAAAAACTCAAACTGGAAACGATGTACTATTTATGGTTCTCACCAAATTCGAAACACAGACGATTTTTCTATGTTTCTGTGTTGCGGTGCCAGCTTTGGATGGCATTTTGGGGTGGGGAACGATCTGTGAGCATTAAGAGGGTGAACTGACTGAAGCGCTGCCGCGGCGTCGTAACTGGATGGGGGCCGTTTGCCCCAGCGTCTGGGCTCCCTCCGTGCTGAATGAGAACCAAATGTGGTGACTGACTCCAGACTGGAGGCTCAATCACTGTGTAGAAGCAGGGAAGCAAACACAAAAGATCCCATCAGTCACTGTCAGTTGGCCAGTGGGTTTGCCAAAAAAAAAAAAAAAAAAGGTCTCCGGGTGTTTCTCAATATATATACCTGATTGTACTTGTCTTCTCGTGGACCCGTTTTACGTCATCTTCCATCGCCGAAGAGCAGTTCCAATACTTAAGGACAGAAGTTTGGAGGACAGTAAAAAGTCCCCAGATGTTGGTCTTGCTCCACCCCAAATATCAAGGATCCATCGGTTGCATCCTCGCCGAATAAGACCAATCCCATGAATCATTGTGGCGAAGTTCCTTTATGTTAGGCAGGTCAGCACGGCCGCTCTTGCCAGAACCACAAGTACGATCTTTGCATTCTTCATATTGAGATTCACCCTCCACCTCCCTGAATCACACGTTAGCCAGAGGAGGCTAAAGAGACGTCTTTATCAGTTTCACCGGCATGATCATGTCGCTTATTCGCGCACCCTAATAGCCAGTTACCGTTTCCAATACAATGTTATAGTGACACAAAGCTCAGTGAAGGCAGAATATCCAGTGAAGCTGCGGAATCAATAATCAGAGCTGGTGATTAACACGTGACTTAATGGGAGGAGCTGCAATTATATCATTGAAGGAAGTCATCAATGAAAACATCCCCTTGTCTTTCCGGGTATATACCAAACTTTAGTCGTCCCCTGCACTGACCAAGATTGATCTCTCCCCCACAGTGGATCACGTGATCCCCGATCCAGGCAGCAGCCTGATCGAAGCCTTCGAGCAGTGGAAGCAGTGGGCAGATGAGAAAGTCTGCTGTGATTACTCACTGCACGTGGACATCACCCACTGGAACGATAGCGTCAAGCAGGAGGTGGAGACCTTGCTCAAGGAGAAAGGTAGGCAGTGATCTTTCAGATTCTCAACCTTACTGTATTCCTCAGATGTGGAATGTATATGGTTTAGGGACTATTCCACTATCGCCGACACTTTGTTAGTGTGATAACTGAAAAAGTATTTGACAGATCATTTCCAACTTCGCAGACACATTGTATGGGTGAATCGCACCAAAGTTAACACAACACCACTTAGTGACAGCAAACAGAAGAGCAACCTTAAACACACTCAATCCTGTTACTGTGGGGGAAAAAAAAAGTATTTGATCTTGCTACTTTGCAAAAATATTATATAAAAAGATCTTGGTGGCAGCAAAGGAAGAAAGGGGCAGCCGCAGAAAATACTTGTTTGATGGATATACTTCAAACTTCCCAGGAACAGTGACTATATGGGATGGAATGAATTTTGAGACAAAAACAAACCAAAATTCAAGCAGCGCCGCTTAGTGACACGAAAGCAAAGAGCTACTGTTGTTGAGAGTTTGTAGGGGGGGCTAGTGAATATAGAGGGTGGGGGACGTGTGAGGAGCAGGGATTGGATGGGGACAGGGGGTGAAATTGTTGTTCTGACAGCATATAGTTTTCAATGAGTGGAATGATATGTCCCCCCCCTGTATGCAGACTAATAAAATAAGTCACAGTTGGAAGTAGAGGGGAATTGTAGACAGACTGACTCTAATTAAAAGCTTTGAAAATAAAATAAAGTTCAGAGTTTTATAATTTCTCACTCTCTCTCACACACACACACACACACACACCGTGGGGACTCTCCTTTAATTTCTATGGGTAAAACTCTAATCCCAACCTTAACCCCTACCCAGCCTTAACCTGAACCATAAGTAACCAAACTAAATACAAGACTTTCAGCATTTTTAGATTTTAGTTTTGATTGCATTCACGGATCTTCAAAAAAAAAATGAGGTTCCCCTAGTGGGGACCATGAACGCTTCCCCACCTGATGAAAATAACAGCTTTTTATCACATTGTGGGGACATTTGGTGTATATATACATGCATGCACACGCAACACAAATACAGGCACACAGAGTAACATTTAGGCACTAAAACACTCTCCAACCACTCACTCCTAAAATCTCTGGCCTGCTAAACACTCGCAATCTCACTCCTGCTGTATTTAAGCTGCCACTCAACAGGTGTTACCACTAATTAGCCAATTACCTAATGAACAATGAACAGCTTCCACAAAATACATTGACTTGGGTTCTATAATGTTGCAGTTTGTCACAATAAAAATCTGAAATACTTTTGGCCATTTATAAAACGACACTAAACAAAAAAAAATCGCACTCAAAAAGAATATTGCTGATGTTCAGGCCTTATTTAAAACTCACTCAACATCGTAAAGTTGATTTGTTTCCTACAAGTGGGGTGATAATTTATCAACTTTTAAAGCAGTAATAAAATTCACTGTGTTGGGGCAAACGGTTTGTTTGAAGGAGGTTTTAAAGTCCATTTTACTTTCCAACGCCTTTGCACCTCAAAGGAGAGTCGAAGCTTTATGTAGCACAGGTGTTGGCATGCGGGAATGCCAGAGGCACCGGGGTTTCTATGGCAACAATTTAGGGTCTCCGGCATAGCTCAGTATGACATCTGCTGGTGGGAGGGTCAGAGTGCAGGCAGGCACAGTGCATTATGGGAATTCAGCAAAGGGGCAAAGAGAACTGGGTTGTGAGGGAGGGGGCAGATGTGAGCGTTGCTCCCCTCACGTCACGGGGCTGGGAAAGTTATTAGTCGATGTATCTGCAGCAGATCCTCTTAAAAACTGGTGGACGTCCCGAACCAATCCATCACGGGCATGACGAGAGGCACCGGGGTGATGCTCAGGGCGTCGCTGGTATAAATAGCATCTTTTAAACTTTACGCCTGCACTCCAAAGAGCGAATGGCCCTTCTGGATCCACCCCCAGAAGGTCTGATCCATCGTTGGGTCATAAACAATGACAGGGATTATTCCCCTTGTACTCAGAGCAGCAGTGCTGCCTGCAGGCTTTCAGCTTCTAGGGTGAGGTACAATGTGGGGCGTCCCATAACTGTCTGGCACCATTTCGGATCTTTACCTTCAACCCCCTGTGAGTTTCTGGTTCCTCCCATCTGGAATTCCCGGATTCGGCCCAAACGCAATGACCCCGTTCGAAGGTGGGTGTGGCCTGGCGGCCCTTGGGTAATGTGAGCAGACCCGTTAACATTGTGAGGAAGCCTCTAATGAAAAGCACGAGCTTCCAGAAACTACTGGGTCATTCCGGATTCTTTGAGTGGTCCCACAGATTGCCTGCGTCGGAATGGAAAATGTTCATCTGCGGGAACACCCCCTCCCCCGCGGTCCATTAATGCTCTACAATCATGACACCCCCCTACCCCCTGGGGTGTACTCCCCAGTGTGTTTTTAATTCCACCCCCTGTCTCCCCAGGAGTGAACTCCTTCCAGGTCTATATGGCATACAAGGACCTGTACCAGATGAGCAACAGCGAGGTACGTCCCCCCCCCCCCAAGGCGTCATGGGGCGTCCAACTTGTCTCTCCCGCCTGTTTTATGCCAGCTGTTTCGCGTTGAATGGGGGAGTGCCATTTCAGCCGGCGCGCTAGGAAACGATGCCCTAAAAATGTGAAAGCAATTGTGTCGTTAATGGCAGCCTGGTAATTTAAGAGCATGACAGCACGGGCCGGCTGCAAGCCGCCCGACACCGAATTAGGTCACCTCACGCCACGAGGCAGGGCAGGGTAGGGCTCTGGCGTCAGCTCGCCGCTAACACTCGCTGGGGCATCTCCTCGCCTTTCCAGCTGTACGAGGTCTTCAGCTTCCTGGGGGAGATGGGCGGCGTCGTGCAGGTCCACGCCGAGAACGGCGAGATCATCGCGGAGGTACAACGAAAACAGAGCGAAACAAATTAAGTCCCTCTCACTGGCCCCCTGCTAGCCAGAAATGGTGTGACTGATCGAGCAATTTGCACCCCCCCCGCCCCCCCCCTCCACAGGAACAAGCCCGCATGCTGCAGATGGGCATCACCGGCCCGGAGGGTCACGTGCTGAGCAGGCCAGAAGAGGTGAGGAGAGCTGCGACCTTTGACCT
>JABFEB020000047.1:3579216-3589688 GCA_019775895.2 Stomatorhinus ivindoensis
TGATATCCCCCCCCCCCCCCCCCCCAGCGGTGACCTGACTGTGACGGGAAGTGCCCACTGCACCTTCAGCGTGGCCCAGAAGGCTATTGGCAAAGATGACTTCACCCAGATCCCTGAGGGCATTAACGGTGTGGAGGAGCGGATGGCGCTGATCTGGGACAAGGCGGTGGTGAGTGGGCATGCTGGTGCCCCCTTCTGCCCCCATTCTGTCATCCCCCTGCACCCAGGCTCTGTATCTTGATGTTTACCATCGATATCTGTCTGCCTTCTCCTGCTCAAGCTCCTCCTTTCCCTCCTTCCTTAGCTTTCCTGTCCTGCGTTTCCCTGTCTGTCTTCCTTTCCCTCCTTCTTTAGCTTTCCTGTCCTGCGTTTCCCTGTCTCAGTCTTCCTTTCCCTCCTTCCTTAGCTTTCCCGTCCTGCATTTCCCTGTCTCAGTCTTCCTTTCCCTCCTTCCTTAGCCTTCCTGTCCTGCATTTCCCTGTCTCAGTCTTCCTTTCCCTCCTTCCTTAGCTTTTCCGTCCTGCGTTTCCCTGTCTGTCTTCCTTTCCCTCCTTCCTTAGCTTTTCCGTCCTGCATTTCCCTGTCTGTCTTCCTTTCTCTTCTTCCTTAGCTTTTCCATCCTGCGCTTCTCTGTCTCAGTCCCCCTTTCCCTCGTTCATTAGCTTTCCCTTCCTGCATTTCACTCCCTTCAGGCAGAACCCATGCTTGACGTAAACAGGAAATGCCCACTGTCATATAATGTTTATCCTTCACACAGGAACTGGCCAATAATCACAAACACGTAATTAAAAATAAACCCAATGTGACTAAGCTAGTCAGCTCCCCAACCCCAATAACCGTATGTAAGAAATTCAATGCTCCTTGTCTGGTTTACCCCAGGTCACAGGCAAGATGGACGAGAACACGTTTGTCGCCGTGACGAGCACCAATGCCGCCAAGATCCTGAACCTGTATCCCCGGAAGGGTCGGATAGCCGTGGGCTCTGACAGCGACCTGGTCATCTGGGATGCCGACGCCGTCCGGACCATCACAGCCAAGACACACAACTCGGTATGTCAGATGGGCTGTACATGGTGGGGGGTCAGCTTGCTCATTATGGGCAGGAGTGCTGTATGCTTTTCCTGGGGGGGGGGGGGGTGGCCTGCATCCAGCCAGCCTCTCCACTCCCCAGAAAGGAAGCGAACTCCCCGAGGGTGATCGTAGCCAATAAGATCTTGTCGGCTGAGTCTCCCAGCATTTAGTCGATTACTTTATCCAGATTCCTTAGCTCGGTATGTTTTGTGAAAGCAGATCTGCACGTAGGAGGTGGAATGTGAGGGAGCGAATACTACAGACGGTATGGGACACGAAGCAGCCAGGCTCGCAGGTTGTTACCCTGGGCCCCCCTGCCCAGTTTTATACGTAATTTTATGTATTTGAGGGCCCCTGCTAAGTATTGGGCCCCTGAATCTGTAGGGTATTTGTGTGACCACTGTGGCCCCATTTATTCCAGCGCCCGACCTTCTGAGCGTCGACCTTCACCTCTGCTGTCTGTCAGGGGAGGGGGTTTGTGAGAGGAAGACGAGCACCAGTCACGTTGGGGCAGGGGTCGTGCAGGGGGAAGTGTCACCACAGGAGGTCAAGGACAGGATCACGGGGCACACTTCCTGTATGTAAAGAGAGAAGGAGAAGGGAGAGGATGCGCGAGAAGGGGAACGGAGGAGAGGGCGGTGAAGGGATGCAGATAAGGGGTAGTATGAATGAGCACGGGGTGTGTAGACGGTAGAGAGAGCCGTCGATGGCTTTTCCATATGTGGGAAAGATCCAGCGAGATCCAGGTTCTTAAGCGGTGATGTCACCTTCCCGTTTCCTCAAACACACAGCCCTCAGCCATACGTACAAACCCCAGAATTAACCTTTGCAGATTCCCCTGTTCCCCCCCATGGCAAAATAACATAATACTGCTCCGGGTCCTGTACTGTTCCCCAGAAGGCACACAACAATGCAGTTTATCTTAAAGGGTTTTTTTTTCTGTCACCCTGGTTCGTGTTTATTTCTGTGGGACTGGGCCGTGACATCATGGTTGGCAGACAGCGCTCACTGCATCCTGTCCGGGAAGGCACACAGTGAACAGAGTGTGCTGAGGGGAGAGACCGAGAGAGAGAGTGAGAGAAAAGGGGGAGAGAGATAGTGAGAGAGAGAGAGAAAGAGAGAGAGAGCACATGTTTAGCACTGTTCAGTCCTGCTGTGTGATGGCAGCTGCTAGCCTTCATACGCCAAGTGGCCAGGCGGGGGTGTATCAAGTTAACTTCTCCCACACATGTGGTTAATTAGCAGCGAACCTTAGTCCCATCTTCGCAGAAACTCCCTGCTTCAGTCTCCCACCCAGCGTCAAGTCCTGTGTCTCAGTTGCCGCACAGCAGACCCTGAAAAGCTCTTTTGTCTTTGAATCGAGGAACTTCCATACTGTTCCGAATGGCTGGCCCTTAGAAGGACTCTGGAAGGATAATAAACCCAGGGAAAGAGTTTAGTTGGACACCCCGTGCATAAAGTATTCTACTGTATGGGCTGGCTAGTGTTTGCACTTCAAAAGCCTGTTAATCAAGTGATTTCCCTAGTTCCCAAAAACAAAGCAGGTATTTAATAATGAATCTCACCTTAGTTATGTCCCGAAGAAGTGAAAGATGAGTGCAAAAAAGCCCTTGGACTCGAAGCTGACATTTGTTTATCTATGGTGAAAAACAATGGCATTGTTTCTGGGGAGACTGCCATGCAGCGTGAGGCGCAGGCTACGCTGGTTCACGGTGATTCACCTCCCAGAATCCAGCAGAAATGGAAGGTGCCTCTGGGCGCCTTTAAAAACCCCAAAGCATCCACCCTGTTAACTCACCGCACAATTAGTGACATTGGAGAGGTTGCAATCAGCTCATTTTCACAGAGAATCATGAAACATGACACCTTCATTACTTAGGACCAACACAGGCGTGTGAATGCCATGACAGTCTGTTAAATTTTGGTATTATCTGAAAGTCTTAATATCCCAGGGGTTTCTGGGAAAGTTTTGCATTGATGGGTAACGTGAAGAGCAAGGTTGCTCAAGCCTGGATGATTGAAAAGAACACGTCTGAACCCTGTCAGTTTGGGGTCAGTCGCGTTTCAACCCCCCAGGCGGTGAGCTGATGGATTATTGCCGTCAGTTTCCAGTGGGTTGCATTTATCAGCATGTCTTAACAGAGCAATATGAAATAGTCGAGATATAGATATAATATACACGATGTGGCGAACTCTAAAAATGAAAAGTGTGGTTTTTAACGTTACGTTAAGAAGCTGAATCATGTAGCTAAATGAAGTACTGGGGTATTATTATAATAACAACACTCCCTGGAGTACTGTAGGATTACAAATTATAGGTTGCCACTCTTTTATTTTAACACTGGGTTATTTCGTAAAGGTAAATTAGTACCTTATTCTGTCTGTTACCGAGAAACCAATTGTAAAGTAGCCTAAAGAGTAGTCATTGACTGACAGTGAGATCAGTTGTATTTACACGTTGGAAAGTTTCCGTTGTTCCATTGTGAACTCATTCTTATTAAAAGCTGTTTGTTGAATCACTTCATTGTAAAAAAAATGTTAAACAACGGGGTGGTTATTAATAGTTGCCGTCTTGCTTATTCTGTGTTAAGACAACAAATGGATTTTGATGAATCACATAAATGAATTAGTCGGTTTTGATGGTGGTGATGGTGAAAGTCCTTCGGTTTGTTGTGACTTCCGCTCTGCGAGAGCCTGGCCGTGTAACGGGCAGTAACCCCATTTCTCATGTTACCTATGCCACAGGCTGCTGAGTATAATGTCTTTGAGGGCATGGAGTTCCGTGGTGGCCCTCTAGTGGTCATCTGCCAGGGCAAGATCGTCCTGGAGGATGGGAATCTGCACGTCACGTCGGGCACTGGCCGCTTCATTCCCTGCTCTCCCTTCCCTGACTTTGCTTACAAACGGATCAAGGCCAGGAAACAGGTGAGCATGCCCAGTACAATCGACCAGCCTAACCAGGGCCCAGTGACATCATGTCTGCTATTCAAATGGTCTGTATAAACTGGGAGGTGCTTTAACTGCTGTAAAATGTAGCCATTTACCTGACACTTATGCAAAGTGACTTGTCTGCTCCCTAGGACTTGAACCCACAACCTTTGCATCGTTAATACAAGGCTCAACTTTCTGAGCTACAGGTACTCTAAACAGGGTCAGACTATCCCTGGATTAATTGGGGGTTAAAGGCCATGCTCACGGGCCCAACAGTAAAAATTACTTAGCAAACCCTGGGATCTGAACTGTTGACCTTCTGGTTTAAGTCCCTGGATGAGATCTGTTGGAATACCTCTGACAGGATTACGTAACTACCCATCTGTACATCTTCCATATGCACTTATCCGGTACAGTGTTATGGTAACCGGAGATCCCGGAAGCTCTGGGGAACACCTTGGACAAGATACAAGTTAACCTAAAGGCGTCTTGTAAATTCCATCTGTATAGATGGGCAGGAATTGTAAATGACCTCCTACAAACATGTTCCTTCAGCAGCTGTATGTGGTTATTTTTACATCCTGGCTCCCACACTCTTCTGATAGTCATTAGCAGTAGAGATTAGTGGTCAGTGATGTCATGAAGTAGTGTAGATGGACATCTGGGACTCTGGATGGCCACATCCTTTTTTTGCCTGAGATCACCATAGTATTCAACATGTTAAAGTGACTCTGGAGAGACTATGTACATATTTCTGGGCCAGACTTTTTTGGACTTTATTGCCTTTACCTATAAACAATCAAAGAGTTTCCAAAAAAATGTCTGGTGCGCTCTTTACACCTGTGGGCAGGACACCGAATCTGAAATGCCCTCAGGAGAACATAAAGCATTTTAAGTGCACACTGTCGCTGTCAGGGAGAGGAACATGGGCCAGGCAGAGGAACTAAATGTCACTCTTTGCTGTCCTCCATCCTCACAGGACATGGCGCGTATTTTACAATGCCCCTACCCGGTCGCGCTGTGCCCTGGATGAACCAGTAATGCTCTTAATAAGTACCCTTATTTACTTGCGTTTCTAGGGAAACAGCCAGTCGGCAAGCAGGCTCACACCCTGGCGTAATTCAAACCAGACCCTGCATCACTGAATGCATTTTTTTATTTGAATGAGTCTATTTGATTTTGTCATAGATTGCCGCCATTTCCCCAAACAGTTGGCTCAAGAACAGTAAACTACGGGAAAGACGTCCTTATTTTGAATACCTCAGCACTCTCCAGTGATTCCCCCAAGTGTGTATTAGTTTTATCATCTTTTCTGTTTCTTTATTCGCAGACTGGTAGAGGAAAAACAATAATGGTGGACAATAAAGTTACCATAGTTATCGTAAGCTGGACCGCTTTCACAGCCGACTTACGCAAGAGTAAGAATAGCAATCAAAGTGTGTAAGGCAAATAGAAGCTTCCAAAAAATGCAAGAAGTCTCTAACTGCATCAGCGGGGAGGCCGATTTTTCAGGGGGAGGGGAGGATGGTTGTAGGGCGGAATGTACCTACTTCAAACCTGGTTAAGGAAGCATTAGCTTCAACCCCAACTTTGGCTCTGCCATGGAATGATGTTATGTTGATGTCTCTGGTGTCTGCTTTTCTCAAACTGATATCTATGATGGTGTTGAGAGATTCTCACGACTTCGGGCCCAGACTAGCATACTGCCGTGATAGTTAAAGGTGACCAAGAAAGGGATAAATAGTCAACAGTTTGGGGTTGTTCTTGACTTGTTACTGCTAGTTTAGGGAGAAGGGTATAGAGATGTATTAGAAACCTCCCGAACCGTTGTTTGATGATTGGCACATGACCACAAGTGAGGGGCAGCTGTCTAATCAGAACGGCTGCTTCTAAGCCCTCCCCACTTCCCGCCACGCCCCCTCACCCTGTCAGCCAATCAGGAAATTCCTTCCAACATTCCAGTTGGGGTGCACATTTTTACATAAGCAGGAACAGCTTTATGCATTTATTTGGTGCCACGCATGTTATACTGTGCAGACATCAAGGGAGTTTTTGTACACGAATAACCGCTCAGTCTCTCTCTCTCTCTCTCTCTCTCTCCTTCTCTCCATCTATCCCCTACACAAGCTGGCAGTTCTGAGGCCCGTGCCCAGGGGAATGTATGATGGCCCGGTGTCCGAGTTCTCACCCATGTCCCGGGGGGGAACCCCGTCAGCCTCTGCCCGCACCTCCCCTACGAAGCAGACACCGCCCGTACGGAACCTGCACCACTCTGGATTCAGTTTAGCAGGTAACCCTGCACAACGCGGTGAGCTCATCACGTCCTTCCCCCTACTGTTCATTCCACTGCCTCCCATTGGACAAGGAAGCACTGGGACATGCCTTTGAATTGATGACGTTGGCTAAGAGGCTAAACCATGTTAAGCTTCAGAATCCACTGAAATTCTGTTGCATAGCTACTGCCTTCATTAAAAGTGCCTGTTATGGGAATTAAGAAAGCTTATATCCTATGCAGGAGAAAGCTAGTTTAATTTCCAGCAGGGTATTTTTTTTGCCTGGTGTTGAAATAGCACCCCCTAAGGGCTGCTTGGGGAACTTTCAGTTTGCCAGTCATCTACAATGAGTGACCTGGCTCTCATTCACTCATTTATATGTATTCAAAGATACATATAATTCAGGAAGCAGGATCAGACTGTCCCTGGAACAGTTGCGGGCTTTGTTAAGAGCCTTGCTCAGGGTCCCAGCTGTGAAATTACTCTGCTGACCATGAGATTTGACCAAGCAACCTTCTGATTGTGGGATACGAACCAACAACCTGATCTAGTGAGACCTGCTTTGTGCTAACCGGCATGCTAATCCTGATGCTTTCTCTCCAGTGTCGATTTGCCTCATGTA
Source organism: Stomatorhinus ivindoensis (assembly GCA_019775895.2). NCBI lineage: Eukaryota > Metazoa > Chordata > Actinopteri > Osteoglossiformes > Mormyridae > Stomatorhinus > Stomatorhinus ivindoensis. Next base: position 3,586,114 of record JABFEB020000047.1, read on the forward strand.
TTTTTACAATGTGTTGTTTTCTGCACTTGCTACGCTGTATTATATTATTATGCACTCATTCCCCCTGATCTCCCATCACCTGCTTTTGCTTGTTTTCGGTTTGAAGGTCGGGTAGGGGACCTGTCCCCATCCCTCTCCAATTCACTCGCTCTAATGCAACTCAGTTTTCCACACTGACTAAGCAGTCAGACAGCGTGAGGGCCTCTTTTCTGGCCAAAGCGCTTTAAAACATACGCCATTTGCAGATATTCCTTAAACTGAGACTTATTAACCCGAGTGTCAGTGATGGAGTGTCCTAAGTGCTTAGAGATAATCATTTCAATGTGCTGCTCCTGAAGCGGGGAAGACGTAATCTAATGAAATGGGTTTTATGATATTAAGACGTCCACGGTCGGATAGAAACAGTATGGTTATGGTAACAGTGTACTGGTTTCTGTCCAATAATGTGCAGTAATCAGTTCCGGCAGAAAGTATGTGAGTCATCACACTCCTTCAACATTCTAGAGAGCATTATTTGTAATAGAAGCTGTTTTTATAGTTTTTGATCTTCTCTATAAATCCTATACTCCAGCCCTCTTAGTAGTGCAACAGTGCTGCATTGCTTTGTCACAGCGTCTAGCCATAAAGTCCAATTGTATATTAGCCAAAATCTGGGGGCTTGAATTTTGAGCATTAGACATTTTTCTGTGACAGCCGGGGCCTTGAGCTGAAGCATTGGGCCAAACTGGCCACCATGCTGCAGGGCTTGATAAGGGGTTAGACCTGACGTTTCCCTTTGCGAAACACGTACTTCTTCTCAAACTGACTAGCGGCACTAAATTGACTTCCTTTGGTGCGTGACATCATTTGGTGCGCGGCATCATGTGGTGCATGACATCATTTGGTGCATGACATCATTTGGTGCGTGGCATCATGTGGTGCATGACATCATTTGTCTTGAGCCACACCACCCCGTAGCCTCAGTTGCGTTATTTTTTTCTGTTTTCTTTTGCCTTTCTCAACCTGTCTAATTCTAAACTTTATTTTTTCAGAGGGTCAAATAACGTACAGGTGAACACTTGCCTGTAAAATGCTGTACAATACAGTTTGTAAATCCCTCCCCCCCCATTTTTTTAATCCCACAGGTGCTCCAACCACAGAGGAAACCCCAATCCGGCCAGCTGGCCGGCGTATCGTAGTGCCCCCTGGTGGTCGCTCCAACATCACATCTCTGAGCTAAAGAATCAGAGGCCCTGGTGAAGGAGATATAATTGGTTAAAGTTCAAGTCAAGCTAAACACTGAATCCTCATGCCTTACCGATCACGACCGCTACCTGCTATAGCTTTAAGAGGATAGTATTCCTTCTCCTCAGAAAGCCTTGGATCGCCAACAGAGAAAGTAAAAACATTAAAGTGAAAAAAAAAATGCAGAGGAACAGGCTGAAGAATTACACTTATCAGGTCCCGAGACACAGTCACAGAAACAGCTAGCTTTTCCACACATCGTTTTTAGTGGTAACTGTTAACCTGAGGAACAGACAGATGATGTCATGTTACAGAATCAATAAAGTATCTAGTATCTCTCCAATGATTGGTCATCATGTAGCATTAAAATCCACTCATTCCCAATACATATATCTTAAAATTACAGTTCTAAATCCATTTTATGTAAGCTTCATACAATTCTGTTCTAAATATAATTTCATGTATATCCCACTCTTTGTATGTCGCATAAACCCATAATTCTGCATGTTTGAATACATTTTCATTTCCATTTTAATTAGCGGCTTACTTCAGCTATTTAGAGTACAGTAAAAAGTGGTTATAGAATTGCTTTTTTTGTGTGATGTGAGCACAATATTCCTTCATAACGCAGTTCCCTATAACGGTGCTTCAAAAATAAAATCTGCATCTGAATTCCCACAGAAATTCACTCGCTTTCTCTTTTGCCTGCTCTCTAGGAAAAGGAATACTGCCCATTTCAGAATGTTGCTTTTTGCTTTTTAATTTTTCTGTTTTTTTTCTTTCCTTAACGTTACTTTCAGGTAGTTTGCGGCATAATACCCGCACAGTAGAGTTACGCAGTTCCATAAATCGCCTCATAGGTGGCAGTGTGGAGTTCCGGTAGATGTCCTGTAGCTTTGTGAATGGTGCCGTTGCTGTATCCTTCGGTTATTGAACCGGGAATGTTTGATAGCATGAAAAATGAAAAAAAAAAATAATGAAATTGAAAGAAAAACATGCATCTGGTACGCAGATTTTGTAAACACGCAAGAACTCGTTCGGTAGAAAAGGGCCACCTTTTTACCCTTCCGCCTGAGCGCTGTGTCCTGGCCGTTCGCTGTAACTGTCATTTGCATTCGCTTGTCAATCTGCAGCTTTTTTGCCTGTCCTAATTACACATTTAGCGGATAATTTTGGGGCTTCAGAAGAGAAAGTAAAACATAGTAAGACATAGCTTAATTTGCCTGCAAAGATAACGCTGGCCAGGCGTTTGGTATTAAGAAAAGATGAAGACCCACACTAAGTGGAACAACCTGCTTCGGAATAACAACGTTAACCTGCGGCCATTTAGATTTTTGTTCCTTTGCCAGCGTGGGCAGTCAGCTTCTGTCACTTCCCATAAAACTCCCATCCCTGATGGAAAGGTTATTGGCTGGGGAATGCAGACGTCGATCCAGAATTATATGGTGTTTTTTTTTTCCCCAGCAATGGCCGCTCAATTTAATTCGGGCTTCTGGGACCCAGGTGTGCTGAGGTCAGACTCTGGTGTGGCAGAGTGAGGCCAGTGGGTGTCCTACCCCCAGCGGGGGGCGCTCTCGGACCCTGGGAATATGGTCCGGCCACCTTGGCTCATGGCTCGATGCTAGTCGATCAGCTCCAGTCTGTAGCACCAGCTCCTCGGGCACAAGCTGGGCCACGCTTGGCTGTCTTTCCCCGAGTCGACCTCTGCTGTCAGAACTTTTACACCAATGAGTCCATGGAGACGACCAGCCAAGGTCAGGGGAAGCTTTATTTTTGGCAACAGGCAATGTGGGAAAGACTGTCCGATTCGACATACAGTCTGGATGTTTCTAATCTGTGTGTCGCACCGGGAGAGAAGTCAGTCAGGATTTTGTAAGCATTTGCGCTGCAGTCATGGAAGGTTCTCCAAACCCAAAGGATATTCTTTTGATTGTTGTTTTTTTTTCTTTACAGCATTAATCAATTTTGCAGTAGTAAGAGCATAGGAGCTACTATCACTGAATCATGTGAGAAAGAAAACAGTCGGTTTTTAATATTTATGTTACTTTGACTGTTTCGGTTTTTTTATGTTCTTTTTTACTGTTGTATCAAGAACCCAGTAAAAGCAGGTCAAAAAAAAAAACAATGACGTGATTTGTGGTTGTACGAATTTTTTCCGAAATAAACGAGTTGCAATCTAAATCACTTCTCTGCTTTAATGGGGTCTGGTGGGATGCACACTGCCCCCCTATCGCCCCTACCCCATCCCCCACACTGCACTTTTCACTCCACACAGGACACTTGGTTGTAGATTCACGCCTCACAACCTTTGTGCTCCTGTTGGCACCATTTATGAACAAAAGACTTTACGT
>JABFEB020000047.1:3615326-3629935 GCA_019775895.2 Stomatorhinus ivindoensis
AGAGAGAGACAGGCACTGGTGCATCCATCCAGCCAGAGAGAGGGAGGGAGAGAGGGAGGGAGAGAGAGAGGGAGGGAGGGAGAGACAGGCACTGGTGCATCCATCCAGCCAGAGAGAGGGAGGGAGAGAGAGAGGGAGGGAGAGAGGGAGGGAGAGAGGGAGGGAGAGAGGGTCGCAGTCACACAGCACGTCTCCCCCCGGAAAACCCTTTTTCTTCCAAAAAGAGAATCGTCTCTAAATCTGACCTTATTTTCCAGTGAATTACCAGTTAAGGTGATTTTAGCACTGTACATACTTCTCATCCAGTTAATCATAAACAGCTTCCACAAAGCAGTCCAGTCTAACACTGGATGAAGCTTTTATCATTTTTCAACATTTTTTTAATTTAACGTACTAAATTTAAATTTAGCTATTGCTTTTATGCAAAACAACGTGTAGTTGTATAGCTGGATATCAGTGGCTTTTTCACATGAGGACCTTGGCCGTACGCCTTGATACCACAGGCCCGTGTCCTCAGGTTCGTAAAGAGCCGCGCAACTTGCTCGTTCGCCGCTTTTGACAAACGCCTCTGCTAAATAAATAAATTAAAATTAACGTAAATGCCGCTCTGCCTGCAAGCCTGCTATACATAATTCACATTTACAACGTTCCTAAATGAAGGCATTCAAGAGCGAAGACGCTGGGCTGAAAATTAATAGCCCATGTCAGTTATAGCTTTAAAGATGAATGCCGAGGCGTGTTAACGGGGTAATGTAGTAAATAAACGGATTATTATAGTTACTCGTACCCGGCCTCGTCCTATTTCAAACCAATAAAGTTAATATGAATACGACCCCTATGGTCAGCTGTGGTCCTGTCCAAAGTCAGACTGAGAAGCATATTGAATGGGCAGGTACCATACACCGTTCCAGGCTCTCGGGGGGGGGTCGTACCTCGCCGTTTTCGGCTCTTCTCTCCTCCCTCTTCTTCATCAACGTCATCCATCTCATCGGACCCACTACCCTCGGATCCTGAAATTTCCTCCCCTGAACAGCAACATAAACACACAGAGTCAGCTGTCGATCCGTGACAGCGCATTCTCTGTAAGGAAAACGCTTTCGGAATGCAGGGAATGCATTGCATCAGACATCAAATGCATCTGAAATGGGACTAGTGACACTAATCTCCGATTTACTGTGTATTGGTGGAAATATTTCATAACCCATATACATTTTAGTGCATTATCCTCTTCTGACATTTACATCTTCCAACTTAACCCACGCTACAGCGATGCATGCAAAATATTACATGTTCGACATGTTTGACAAGCTAGCAAACAGCCAAATTATTTGCTGGGGTTTAGTGATACTGCTGAATTGCAAAAGCAACCAGGAATGGTGTGACTAAGGTTTAGGGCCGTAATGCAATTTAATCTTTCACACAATCACCAACACGGCATGCAAATTCACCCAGCGGGTAGCAGGAACAGCATATGGTTTCCTTTCTACGCACATTTCATACCAAACTTTCCGTTTTTGATTATGAAGGCATGAGTAACAGAACATATTCTGGAAATTTTCATTGAAAATGAGTTCACGTCCTCCGAAGGAATAAACGCATCAGACGACGGCTTCCAGATACGCAGAGCAGAAAGTGCGCCAACGCAAAATTGCTTTATGCATGCACATATGCACGTATGCGCATACGGTTCTGCACCGGCGGTCATCTTCATTATCGCCCTCCTGGTGTCTTTCCTGGCTGGAAGTTTATACATCACACCTTTTTAATTATTCAGGATAAGTAAAGAGATCATAAAGTGACATCATGTAACATGATCGGTTTCTATGGCAGATGAGAGAGTATGGAGCCGTCGGGACGGCAGTCACTGATTGGCTGACCATGAGGGTGATAATCTCCAAGAGCCAGGCCTCAAATAGTAGCCCAGAACAATCATAACCTGGATACCCCTTACAGACATCATTATACACATTCGAGCTAAATATAGAAAATGTAACACAGCTCTTCCTATACATCTAACAGACTGAAACATAGCAGAAGATATCGCATATGTAAGGCAAGCATAAATTATACGTAGCTGCAGATGTAAGGGCCAGCCTGACGCTTTGTCTGGAATGCATTAGCAGTTACTGCACATTTGGCCTATACATCTGTACCTAAAGATATCTTCATGCTTAGGAGCCGAAAAAATGCATTTAGTAGCAGAATGACTTTCCTCTGCCAAGGATTAAACATTTCCATTTAGTTGCCATTAATTTTAAATCACGTTTGTCGCCTGGAATTTTAAGTACCGCAAATTAGAATTAAGAATTATAATCACGCATTGACTTGTATTGTGAATCACCTGGCCAGCACTGTGCTTGCGATTCTACAAGATTAATCAGCACCTTCCTGAACAATAAAGATGGAGAATTCAGTAGGTCAATCGTATAACAATGGCGCTTTTCCACTACCACCAAGAACCGTGCCCCATGACGAACTGACGGATTTCCACTGTAAAGTTTGTGAGCCGCACCAAGTTGTACCCAGCTGACATGACATGCTTACTGTCAGGGCCGAAAGCATAACCAAAATAAGCTGGTTGCATCACCAGTATCTGATTGGTCGAAATGCGCAGAGATACCAGTGATCTACATAGATATGCATGGATTATCTGAAAGAAAACAGCACATTCCATTTATCATTCATTATCAATAGTATCTCGTATGTATGGAGGCATTCCCAGTAACTTGGAACTTGAAAAATTTCCAACCACTTAAGAAATATTATAAAACAGAATGGAATTTACACATTTTTAAATTTTCATGTAAACCAATGCTAATTCCACTAACATTTGATGCTCACATAAGACGCCCATTTCTCACAGATGTGCCAGAAAATTAAGAAATTTGCTCATAGCTAATCAATATGTACACCGTGAGCATTAAATAAGTGTGTCTTCAGTTTTACGTCACTGCCGCTCTCCGAAACCGGCAAGGCCTTTATCCAGGCCGAATGTTCTGCAGTGGAAAACTGAATCGAACTGGAATGGCGCTGTAACTAGTCTCTCTTTGCGGTAGGGGTCGGGTTTGGCTCAGTTCCTGTGTGCCAGTGGAAAAGCACCAGAAGTCTTTAATTGATATTAATTGACTGAAAGCAAAAGATCCCCGTAAGATGACTGCTCTTCAGCTTGTAGTGAACCAGTAAGCAGGTACCTTCCTCGAGTTTCTTCCTTAGCTCTTCAATCTCCTTCTGGAACTGTCGCAGCAGGGCGTCCTTGGGGTCCTCGTTGATCCTGGCTTTGTTCTTGATGTTCTTGGCCCTGTTGGCGTAGCGCAGCGTGCTGATGGTCTCGTCGTAATTGTAGTCTGCCGGCCCAATGTTTGCGCACTGCCGTGGAAATGACACCGTTGCACCGCCGTTAACGGAAATTATGTCAGCTACGACGGCAAGAAAACAAATTAGCGAACCTCACCGCGGTTTAATTTATGGCAGATGTAATAAACTTGGGATAATGAAATTAAGTTATCAGAAAAGCAAACATTTATGCTGACACATCAAGCAGGTTACTAGGGGGAAAAAAGTAACGTAAAGGAAAACTTTGTTTCATCCATCCATTAATTCATCCCATCCATCGTAGGGTCACAGTAAACCCGGGAACTATATCAGGAGGCATGAAATGGGGGCAGTGGTTCAGTGGGGGCACTGGTATCAGGCGAGTACCATCATGGTTTTGGAGTTTCCCCCCAGTGAGTCCTGAAGCAGGCGGGTCAGCTTGGAGTTCCTGTACGGCACGTGTGTGCTCTTGCCATCCACCAGCGCCGAGATCACGTTGCCCAGGGTAGACAGGGACAGGTTAATCTTGGTGGCCTCCTTCAGTCGCTGGCCCGTGGCCCCCGTCTTTCCCTGCCTCTCGGAGCCCTGAGAACAAAGGTGGTGGATCCGTGTAGCTCTGCCCTCCCCTCCGGCCGACGGCAACATTATGAGAATTAATACTCTATGCCAGTGTTTCCCAATCCGGTTCTCGGGGACCCCCAGATGGTCCACATTTCGGGAACCGGCGAGGGAGCAAAAACATTTGGGTCCCCGTGGACCGGATTGGGAAATGCTGCTCTATACAAAAAATACTGATTAAGCAGTGTTACATGTAGTTGTATAAGTGGGCAATAATGAACATCTGTTGTTTTTTTTCTTTACTATTTTTCTGTCTATGTCATGTCTAAGTGTCAGATTGCCAGTACAGTGATCCCCCTCTTTTCTGTCTATGTCATGTCTAAGTGTCAGATTGCCAGTACAGTGATCCCCCTCTTTTCTGTCTATGTCATGTCTAATACGTACAGATACGCACTCACCGCACCCTCCCCCCATCCCACGCCTTCGCCGCTTCATACCCCCAGCATGAACAGGCGGGTCTGTGACCAGCGCCTCTGGCTGCAGGACCGGATGGCTGTTTGTCTATGCTGGACTGCCTCCACCTCCCCATTTACCCCCCCCCCCCCCCGTTTTATGTCGTAAGGTGTAGTGACCATGTGCTTATGTTGCACCATCACCATCATCACCATCACCATCATCATCATGATCATCACCATCACCATCATCATCACCATCATCATCATGATCATCACCATCATCCTCACCATCATCATCATCATTGTCACCATCATCATCATGATCATCATCATCACCATCATCCTCACCATCATCATTGTCATCACGATCATCACCATCGTCATCATCGTCATCATCATCACCATCATCCTCACCATCATCACCATCATCATTGTCATCATCATCATCACCATCATAATCATCACCATCATCACGATCATCACCATCGTCATCATCGTCATCATCACCATCCTATATTGTGAAAATACCACATAACTCAGTTACTACATGTAGCAATTTAGTGTTGGGTGACCTCCCTCCCTGAATATCTCAATGAATCACCTTAACGTCATGACTTCCAGGCTTAGGTGGCATATCGGTGCATTGTGGGAAAACCGTCTTTAAAAGATGGGTGAAAGGTCAAACATCCCAAGCCATCATGGGGACTACAATAGACTCTTGTGCATTACAAAGTAGCTACAAGAGCAGAGCAGCTCTCAAACTACTGTAGCGGCATTTGAATGAAAATAAAAAAGGCTGCAGTCAGCAACAAGTTTAAAAGAGCTCAGGGTGGCTGATTCGTATCTGAAACAGGTAAGGAGTTTGGGGGGATTGGAACTGAGATAGCGCTGGCGTGTTGGGGCCTTCATTGTATCCTTGCCCTTGTGTGTCTCTGGCTGAAATAAGCAGTTAATTTCCTCAAAAGGACTGCAGCGCGAGGGAAACTGCCATCATGTAATTATCTATCAATTATATGAAATACTGTGCAAAAGCAGTCAAAGACAATGTTTAAGGCTGTTTATCTGGGTAGTAAGTGTATATTTGCTCAGAAAATGACAATACCATTAGAACACGTGCAAATTAAGAATAACACAATACAAACTAACCTGAATTTCTTCTGTTCCCTAAAGTCACGGATTTCACCACCAGCTCACTTAATAGATTGATTAAAATAGTTTTAAAAGCCTGTAGGGTGTTGATTAGCCATAATAAGGTGTGCTAATGGTCAGCATTTGATATGGTTACTCCAACACACTTTTACAGACATAACATCACAGTTTTGCACCAACGTGATCATTTAAATATCATTTTCTTTGCCTAAGACTTGCACAATGCTGCACGCACAATGGTATTGCTACGTTTTATCATGTATCTCTATACACTTACATTCTACATTCCTTAAGCATAAACATGCTGGGAAGTTTGTCAGTGATCTTCTTGGTTTGGCAACGACCCAAATGTATCTTCATTTAGGCCTTAATGTTTGAATTGATTTGGTAGGGGCAGCCAAATGGGATTATAGCGTGTGGGGGGTGAGTTTCTACCTATATGAATTTCAGTTTGTCTCAAAATGACATGCCCAGATGTCACCCAGAGACACCCCACCGCAAGGTTAAACATAAGACAGAACACAGAGGACACTCCTGGCCCACCTCAGACGGAGTCACGGATTCGCCGAGCTCGGTGGGATTCCGGAAGTTTCCGGAGAGCGTGAGCTGTCAGCAGCTCTCTGGTTGAAAAACCACTTTAATTGCTGCTTGGCCCAGCAGGAGGGAAAATCATTGCCGTTTCCTCCGCCGGGGAACGTCGAGAGAGAGCGCAAATGTTTTTATTTGCCGTCCTCTTTATGGTATGACCTTGTGAATGCGATACTGAAGAAGTGGGGTACAGGGGATCCTGGTTATAAACAGCTTACAGTCATAAAGGTCATTTGGTAACACTTTACAAACAAACAAACACGAGATCAGTATTTCTTGTGTTATTCATTGCTTGTTCCTTCAGTATGCGTAGTTCCTTCAGTAGTTCACAACAGTTTACACAATTAAGAGATACAGTAACAAATATAGTAACTGCTCGAGATAAAACATGTCAAGATTCATTAACGATGATCAAACATGAGATCAGTATGTAATTCAGACTTAAATTATAGATTTAAATAATAACACAATACTATATTATCTGTGCCCCATCAAGTAAAGTGTTATCGATGATTTTTGGAGCACGATCTGGGCTACTGAAATTCCACAAAGTGTGCATCACTAGTCGTTCCTCGTTCTTCTTGGTTTATAGTATAATATTAGGTAAGCTTCTCGGCAGCCAGCATGGACGTAAATAAAAAAGTGCTCGATCCCACACAAGCAGTAACAATGCAACGTCTAAAGCACGTTTTCCAATTATCATTTGGTCTTCTCCACAAAATGAACACTGATCTCACGCGGAAGATGTTTGCCATCTTAGTAACATCTGGCTCTGATTAAGCGAAGAATTTCCAGGGACTCAGCTGGCCTGAGCTAATAGTGAAATTGCTCAACATCATTTATGAAACAAAGAATTTCCAGGGACTCAGCTGGTCTGAGCTAATAGTGATATTGCTCAACATCCTTTATGAAACAAACATCATTTATGAAACAAAAAAAGATGGATAAAATGAAAATAGCTCCTTTGCTCGTGACAGCAACGATCTGAAAGACTCTGCACGATGAACTCGACAAACGTGTACACAATAGGACAAAATCACAGATGTTACACTGAAGAGGGTCTTATTAATGGATCATATGCAGAGAACGGACACTTTTCATAAACCAGGCAACCTTTCAAATGTTCTCTTCCATGCTTGGATGTTGTAGTTAATGCTGAAGATGAGTCTGTACTGACGACTGGCACGATGACAAGACCACATTCACTGTCCCTGTTAAACGCCTGCTGCCTTCCTCTGCTGTGCAGAATTCCTGCTGCAGAGTATGAACCAGAGCCTCATAAAATCAGGTGAGGTTGATGCCTAATCTTTTCTTTAGTTTGTTTAATTCAGTGTCTTGGATGAGCAGCTGGAGCTACCCTTGATAATACATAATTCTTATGGAAATTGCAGGAAGAAATCGCCACAGTAACACCATCAGGACCGTCAAACGGCATCATGCTACGTGTTTGTTTTTCAGCAGGAGGGAAGTGGAAGCATCTTGCTGTCAAGGGCAAGGTGTGAGGGACCAAATATGGGATGATCCTCCATGAGAATTAGTTCAGTTTGCTGGAGGACCGGGATGATGACCTAAAACAAACTGCAAACACCACAAAAGAGCAAATTAAAAAAAAAAGGTCAATATTCTGGAATGTTCCAGCCCAGATTTAAATCCCATTGCAAACCTGTACTATGACCTGAAAATTATCACACACCAATGCTCTTCATCTAACTTGGCAGAGTTGGAGCAAATGAGGCAGTGCAGTAAAACTCGGGGCCTGAAGCACAAAGGTGCAGACCTACCTATAGACTCTGAGGGACAGACCAACAAAGCACAGACTAACATTTGTAAATGAGACATGAAATCCTTTCTTCTATTCAGCATGATGCTGAACAGAAAATACCATACAGTGAAGACACTGAATTTCTTGTGTTTATTGAGGAGGATAAGCATTATTTATAATTTTTTTATGTCTTATTTTAAGGTCTGACAGAACAAAAAGTTATATGATAGGTGCACGACTGTGGGCAGTGACAGAGCCTGTGGATATTTCTGGAAGAAATGTCAGGCGAGCAGGTTTTACGTCTTGATTAATTTCGTCCATCTCTTGCTCTGCCAAAAACATATATGCTGCACACCGATGTTACAAAACGCAGCCCTCAGGGAGCCCCCGACGGGACTCATTTCTCCTCCCTCCCAGCTCGCAGTACGTTTGAACCAGGAATCAAGGACTAAATACTGCCATGAGCTGGGAGGGAAAAATGTGGACTTTCTGTGACCCTCAAGGACTGGGCTGACGGAGACACAGCTCTACGCCGCGTGGGTTCAGGAGCGAACATGAATGGCGCGTCACAGAGCGGCACGAGCTGATTGATTTCTGTGGACGGCCAAATTCCAGCTTCACCACCTCATATCCAACATTCTGAATCAATTTTTCTGTTTTTGAAAAGACTCATTGTTATGTGCCGGAATGGAATTAGCACTTGAGTTTGAGATTATTCATGGGAGTTACGTAAAACATCATCGTTCTTAAAAATCATTTTAATGATCATGTGGGCCAGTAAAAATAGCTGCATGGACCAGATTTGGTCCGGTGTGTCTTACAGAGTCTTTTGTCAACCCAGTTCCTTGTTTGTGTGTGTGTTTGTGTGTATGATTAGGTTTATATTACATTGTGGGGACCAAATCTCCTCACTGTGCATTAAAAACCTGTTATTGTGACGTTGTGGGGACCATTTTTCAGGTCCCCACAAAGATCTGTGAATGCAAAACTAAAAATGCCAAAAGTCTTGTATTTAGTTTGGTTACTTATGGGTAAGGTTAGGGTTGGGTAGGGATTAAGGCTGTCATAGTTGGGATTAGAGTTATGCCCATAGAAATTAATGGAGAGTCCCAGAAAGACCGAGATACCTAAAATGTGTGTATGGGTGTCTGTGAGTTGAGTCAATCCTGTCCAACCTCATCTACTCTAGAAAACACACTAGCTGTAATTTCACTGTAAATGAACTGCTTGTCATACCTTAAGATGACATACTAAGGCGATGTTTTAATCATTCTGTAATATTTAGGTGACATTACTTAAATACCACATCTTTCCCTCAGGACACACCCAGGTAATGACAACAGCTGTGCTGACCTGACAGAGACCTGACCTGTTCAAGATGTTCACCATCAAACTACTGCTGGAAAAGTCTTTAACACTGTGGGTCATTGTCCTTAGTTAAAGAATCAAACATGCCCGGTTATTCTTGCCGTAACCCTGATTGCACGGTTTACTCAGCGATATTCCAGCGGTTACCTCACAGAAGACCCCTAACCTTCCGTCATGGCCACTAGCTGCTGGTGTTACTCTGAAACAGTCATGATTCTAGGATTTGCTGAGCTGCAAGGGGAACAAAATTCATACAGAGGGGCAAACCTTATCATAAGCCAATTGTATATTTCAAGTCGGTGAGTGACAGGTGAGGGGCTACTCCGGTGACCAATCAGCTTTCGGCTGGGACGAGGGCTCGGTGGCCCCGTCACCCTGCCCAGCTCAGACAGATTCACAGCAGCTGGGCTGACGGCAGGTGAACAAACGGCGACTGTGCCTTCTGACAAAGCGATGAAGGTCGCTTCACGAACACTTAATGCAACAGTTCACTTTAACGGTTATCGATATAGTATCTGGACGCTAAAGTTAATATCCCCACGAAGGCAGACGGCTGGGGTTACATTCAAACAGCGAATAAGATGCGTCAGACAAGAGTGAGACTATGATGGAGAATCAGATATAAGGAAAGACCTTATGCAGAGAAAAAGGAAACTGATGTCTTCTATGGTCAATTAGTAAAGTGCACGAGCCCCCGCCCCCCCCCCCAGAAGGTAATGCCCTGACAAGCAATTCAATTTGGCAGAAACTCTTGAGAGACCAAAGGGGTAAAAAAATATTTTTTTTCATCATGCGCAAGGTCATTGTCAACTGTGCCATATTTTGTTATGTTCATTATTGTAAATTCTTTTCTTTGACCATTGGTTGGTCGGATTTTTAGTCTAAAGAAGCAGTCTAAGTCCCCCCCCCCCGCCTCCTAAGTTTCTTAAGACCTGTTGGCACAGAGAAGCCCAGGAGAATCTGGAATTATTTGTAATTTGGTTTAGCACGCACTGTCTCTTCCAGAGCGATGTGAGTGTTAAGATGCACCTTGAGTAATGAACACTAGACCAGATCTTTTGAACGTTTAAACAAAATCAGTGTTGAAAAGACCAATAAAAACATAGTGAATATGGTCTAACATCCATTTAATCTCAGAAAGATAAATGAGTCATTATGTTTGCAGTAAATATCCTATATCTTTTTTATATTATACAAAGCTATATACAGTAAGTAACATCTTAAGCTTATACAGTATCATATGAACTACATCCTAGTTAAGTAAACAAATGAATAAGAGATAAACAAATGCTCAGTCTTTAAAGGTATAAATTCAACCTTGAGCGTGACAGGGATAATTCAATTTTCTGCACCCAGACGGTCAAAACAAAACAGGGAGCGTGGTACATTTCCAAGGCCAAACAAAACCCTGTGTCTCTAGAGAGGATATGGCTGAATCCCCCCTGATTTGAAACGTCAGGTCAATTTTCAGGTTTCTGCCTGACTGACAGGATGCCATCAGTCAAAAGGTAACGCCTATTCCCACGCTGTTGGCAACAGGGTTCCCGGAGTTTCAGCAATCGCTGTTAAAAGGAATAGGGGACATTGGCCAGGATGCATTCACATGTTTAGAACACTTACGTTAGCCTACAGTTGGGAAAAATCATTAACGCAAAGCCTATTTTATAAAGAAGTGTTAAATATCTCATGTAATTTATTGAAAAATGCGCTGAAAGTGAAAAACATTTACCCATTGTAAAGACGAAATATCATAACACAGACCATCGTAACCTGGGTAGCGTCTGTAGTTACATACGGTGTCATTATCTGTTTTTAAACACTGGGGTCGGAATAATACGATAGCTAAAGGTGTTTCAAAAGAGATCAGAGGCAGAATTGCTCAGGAAATATTCCATTTACTATACTATTACTATACTAAATATACCATTGCTATTCCATTTAATAGTTTTTCAATGCTCTCGTAAAAAACATTCTGCGTTTTGTTTAACGCCCGTGTGCTTGGCTTGGCTTGTCATTGGACATTCCGGAATATGCCAAACATGCGACTGGGTCACTGTCACCTGATCTACAAAGACAGTTGCAGAGAAAAAGACTCTGGAAGAAAGAGGGAGGCGTCAGTGAGGCAACTTGTCAGAGCAAGACGTAAATGTTGTCAGACACTAAAAGAGGCCCAGAGGCATTTTGTGAATAATGAATGTGCGCTTTTTCAAAGCAGACACCGCTAGCAGAGGCTACCTTGTTAGCAGAGCAGTACCACGGATATTTAACAGTACTGGTGTATTGTTTTTTCAGAAAAGCAAAAAAATCAATGCACATCTGATTTAATTCTACAATATTAATATACTGTTTTACTTATCAGACAATATTATCCAAAGCAATATACATTTTCAGAAGGCAGGATCAGCCAGTCCTTGGGGTAATTGAGGGCTAAGGGCCTTGTTCATGGGCCCAAAGGTGAAATCATTTTGCCGACCCTGGGCTTTGAACCAGCAACCATCTAATCACAGATGCAGCATGTTATCCTGCTGAGCCACACCATACGGAAAGGGGGTAAAATAGTAGATTTCATCAATTCAGAAAGGTCAGTAAAAATCAATGTGATGGTTTTTTTGTCTCAGAGTATTGTTTTAAATTGGTGTGTAGCTCAGTGGGCAACGCCCATGCACCAGAAGGTTGTTGCTTCAAGCCTGGTCTTAGTCAACTACTCACATGTTTCTGACCCCTTGGACAATGTCCATAACCCCCTGGGTGTCACAAAGTGGCTGTCCCTTCACTGTGACCCCACCTTCACTGTCCTGTATGGACAGCAAGATGGGCCTAGAGCAGACAAAGAATTTCCTCATGGGAATTAATAAAGTGTCACTAGTCTATTTTAAATGGTCACCTTTAGGTGTTAAGTGTCATAGCAGAAACTGGGCAGAAAACAAAAGATTCACCAGCATCCCCTGAAACAGGAGCAGGGCAGTTGAATGCATAGAACAGTGTAAGTGACTATGGAGGAAGTGATGTCACGTGTCACATTGTTGCACTGGGAGGCTGAGAGATCACAGCAGTTTCTCTTAGGAATGACAATGGAGCTTGAACAGACAGCTCCATCTCCCTGTCCTGCTTCATCACAGCCCAGCAGCCAAGAAGCTATGCCAGGCTGCCGTACTGAGCTATTTCAGAGGTCTCCAGAACTCAGAGCCTGGGAACTGCATGACCTCACCTACAGTCTGTGTTCAGCTGAGGCCATCGCACAACAAAGAGGGAATTCCTGCGAGACAGGGAGTCGAGACGAGAATTTCAAGGAGTACTATCGAGCAAAACAAAAAAATGTACAGGTCTGATTGTTTGAAAATGCATTATTTCTGAACGCAAACAGAATACGCTATTTAGGTCAAATTGTATTGTATAATCTGGCAAACTTTACGTGACGGGAGCATGAATAATGTAGTTTAACAGTCTTAGTGCATTAATCAATCACAGACTAAGTGTTAGTTATGTACTGATTCCATGCTTGTATATCATAAATCAATCAGAATGGTTCGGATATTTCATGCAGTTACTATATTTGTACTGATTTGTACTTTAGTAGTAACTGAGTATTTAAGTTACCCCTCATATGCGGTAGCTATTAAAGGCATCAGTGTATCTTTTATTGTGATAGGACAAAACAAATTCAGTGTTTAGCCTATCGGGGCATTAGGGTCAGACAGGGAAAAGAAACCACGCATTTCTGTAAGGATAACCCTTCGCTGTGAACACGTGATCAGACCACGTCTGTGGTCTGTGGCTCAATCGGCGCGTCGTCAGGCTTTATCGGTCGTGCTTCCCTAAAAGAACGTCTCAGTGGCTCTTCTGCGCGGCGATTCAGCTGGATGTCACCCAGTAATAAAGAGAAGATTGCTTCTCAGCTTCTCCGCTCATTTCTGTAATTAAGGGAAAAAACTGAGGGCTCCGGAGAGGGGTCGCCGTATCGATTTTGGGGCGGCCAAGCTGAGCTTCGCGATGCGCGGTCCGGGGAGCCAACAGCTCTATCAGTAATTAAACGCTTGACATCTGAAAAATTGCTACGGGCACAATTCCAGCTGCTTTGACCGTTTTGCCGCCACCGTTCAAACCGAGCTTGACAGGTATTGTAAATTTAATAAAAGCGCGCAGATGCCCATCCTGCGGCCATAGTGTCCGCATCACACATCTGCTCAGTGATAATCATGGTCTGGAGATCCTGGCCAAATCCAGAACTAAATGCAGTGAGTCTGGCTTAATGTGATTTGATCCCTGTGACTCATCCAATGATAGGCTCAGACAAGAGTAATTAATTAACATCAGTAAACCGGCGGACAGAGATATTAGCGTGAAACCAGACTGGAAAGCACTGCTTAATGCCCGATGCCGGCTTTTCCTTTCAAACCCTAGTGAAACCCTAGTGAAACATCTAACATAAAAACACGGCCACATTCTGTTTGTATCTGCTAACTACTCTGTTTATAAATAAAGCTAATTAGTCATCATGACTAAATGACTTGAATGTCTGATCTCCAGCCAAAGCAAAGCTCATTTCAATACACTTACAGCCGATAAAATAGCAGTAACAAGCAATACATAAAAATCATTTCATTTCCCCTCAATTTCAGCACCTTAAAGAGATAGTAAAGCATGTACTTGCATTTTACACGCACAGTTAAAGAGAAAAGCAAGTAAATCTATACCTGATGGAATTAAAAATGGGTGACTTAACCTTCAAGGACAGAATCACATACACAATCAAATAAGCACGCTACAGTATAATACTATATAAGGAGAAATACATAACATCATTATGTGGTAACTTACAGACAACTCCTACTCACAAACGGACTGCCATAAAGCCTATTGTATAAAAAAATTTGGCTTAAATGCAGTGGGTTAATATACTACTTTGTGACGCTTGTGTGGCTTCAGCGCTTTGTTGGCTCGAGGCCCAGTATAGTACCGCATGCAGTAACTTTTATTTTTCCTGTATAATTGAAATTATCATGTATTGTATTGCTACTTTTTAAACTTACCACAACTTTCAACATAAAGACAGACTTAGTGAAAGGATCTTGTTCGTAACCTGGGGCCCTGCCTGTGTGTGTGTTTGTGTGTGTGTGTGTGTTTGTGTGTGTGTGTGTGTATTTACTCCAGCATATTGCCAAGTTTCCCAGATCAGAAGCAGCTCCGCTTCATCACAAGGCCCCTGGGAGGGGGGGGGGGGGGGGTTGTTCCCTGGAGAGACCAAGGGCGTGTTTTGCTGGAGAAGGTGCTGTTTGCACCACGGCCCTGTTGGGGGCTCCACTTACATACTATGCTCTGAGTCATGAAGCCCCGTTGCTCACCCCCATGCTGATCACTATGGGACCTGCATCTGAGTCCTACCCCCATGCTGATCACTATGGGACCTGCATCTGAGT
>JABFEB020000047.1:3633978-3645629 GCA_019775895.2 Stomatorhinus ivindoensis
TATCTACTTAGCTGCTTCCTTGATATATGCTGAAAATGAACACAGTCCATCCATCCATCCATCCATCCATCCATCCATCCATCCAGTCATTGGTCCTGTGTATATGTGGGGCCCCCGGAGCATATTCCAGGGTGCACATGGCACAAGGTGGGGGTAAGTGGCGCAGTGGGCTAAGTCTCAGTCTCTGTGACTGGAAGGTTGCTGGTTTGAGTCCCGTCCCCAGCAGAAGTCACATGTTCGTGGGCTCTTAAGCAAGGCCCTTAACCCCCAGCTCCAGGGGCCCCACACGCTGGCTGACCCTGTGATGTCACCCTCAAGCTATGGAGAGCAAGACGAGGTTGGTGAGGAATCCCATCGTACCTGAACTTGTGCAAACAGCAAATAAAGGATTTATCATTTATACCTTGAACAGGATGCCAATCCATCACAGGGCTCTCACGTGACTTATACAAACAATCTCACAATATCAGCAGGATCACCAGTTCATACACAATGAGCTGGGACCGACTTCCAAAAAGCCTGAGGAGTTCAGACCAAAATGCGGACGCTCGCATCACATCATCACGTCTGGTGCCTTCGTATGTGCCACGCACACCAAACGCGGACTGACTCATCACGTTACGGGCTTGTATCTAGGGGTGAGGTCACATGACCATGCTGTCACCAGTGTCAGCTGACACCTCTGTTCCTCTCGAAGGGGACGGATCTGACCAGACACATCGCGATGCACTTTATTAAGCCCTGCTTGCTGGCTTCCTCATATGCAGACTGAACCTGCTCTCATGGCTACATGAGAACATAATGGATTTTCCACCCTACATAGGAATTCAAAATATGAAGAGTACCAGAAATGAAATACAAAAAAGCCATGTTTTTACCCAAGAGGGAACAACGGAAAATGTCATCTGCATTGCTTCTTGCTGGTAACTTAGTCACGACAGCTATTAGAGAGGAATTTATCTTGTTGCCGTGGTAACGGAAACGCGTTCCATTGATTCTGCTATCTAGCTGTTAATAAACCATGATAAGCAGACAGACACCCATAAACTTCAGAAGATTAGACTTCTGATTATATACCGCTCTGGGACCATTTGAATCTGAATCTGTCATCATACATATGTACGATCATGAAAATCTTCAGCTGAGGTATTAATACTGTGGATGAAAAAATTAACCAGGAAATTATCCTTTTGCTAAGAAAAGTCATTACTACATTCATTATACATCATGACATCATCGTACAACGTTGACTATATATCAGCTCAATCTTTCCGTCCTTAATCAGAACAGAATATACTCCATCTATCCATTCATCTTCCAGCCACTAATCCTGGTCAGGTTTCCAGAGAGGACTGGGGTTCGTCCTGAACAGGATGCTAGTTCACTGCACGGCAAACGGTCAGTACTGTAGCAGCGATGCAATAACCTGTATATTAAAAATCCTCATAAATGGTCCCTCCAACTTTCCTCAATCATCTCACTAATGAACTCACTGCAGTAACCTTCCTGAAGATGTAGGTCATCGCTGTGAAGCTGTACTGCAATGTCACAGTACAGTACATACAAGTTTTTTTGGTTTTTGTTTTTCTACCAAGGGATCATGCTCACGAAGACCGAGCATAGAGCAAGTCAGAAAGACTACTAATGAATTTCACCCTATTTTGAAACCCCTATTTTAAAACAGCTTTGGATAAATGAGCTCCAGTGACCATTCATCACCGATTTCAAAGTAGCCAGAAGAACATCATTTATCAAAGAATTAAACAAACAATATCTCTAAAAAGAATTCCTAGCTACAAAATCCCACAAAGACAGAAAACGCCTTGGCTGTTTCAGTGCCTTAATGACATGATGTGCAAGAATTGAAAGTCACTGATATAGATTTTGCCCGTCAAGTTCCAGCAGAAATTTGAATCTTCTAAAACCTTCTGAAGATTCTTGAAAAGTTTTTTTTAAATTCCAAGGGTATTCTGTCTTCCACAATGAACATGTTTCTTCTGAGATGTTAAAAAGTGAAGATAATAAGTATAATACCAAGTAAGGTATACCGTTTTTGAATATTTTTTAGTATTCAGAATACTGCTAAAGCTTTACTTGAGGTTGCAGAAATACTTACTAGTAACTCAATTACTATTAAAGCACAAATCATGAACAACTATAGTCACACTTTTGATAAACTATGCATCGATATTTCATTAATAAGAACAAAGATGGGATCAGTATTTCACTTGCGTTATGCATGACTTATTCCTTTAGTAGTTATTTTAATGGACCACTAAAATTTGCAGAATTAACAGATATAGTAACCAACAAACATGAGATCAGTATTTTACATGTGTTTTTCGTGTTCCTTCAGTAGTTCCTTAGCAGTTCACAAAGGTTTACGAAATGAAAAGATACAGTAAATATAGTACTTGCTTAAAATAAAAGAATAGCGACAATTCATTAATGATGAACAAACATGAGATAAATATATAACTAAGATTTAGTCTGTGTCTAATTAATACATTAGTAATAGCGTAACCGTACATTATTTGTGCCCCCATAGGTAAAGTGTTACCAAAATGTTTCATCGACGTATTTACGGGCTTGTAAAAGAAAACACGTAAAAGCTGGTAAAACAGTTGCATGCTACGATGAGACTCACCCTCATCGCTGTCGCTGGCGGCTGCGGACTTGCTGGACTGTCCGAGACCCATGCTGCTCCGTGCCGATCCCCCGGCTCATCTGCTAAGATACGGAGCCGCAGACCTGCAATCCGACCTGCACAGATGAAGACGACTTTCAAGACACGGAAAATCAGGCTAAACATGTCACCCCAGCTACATTACGGTTTATATTCAAAATGCTGGTCAAATAACACGTGTTGTGTCTCCTATCGCCCGCAGCTTCCACCCGAAAACTTCCTCACCTGCCCATCAAGGCGTGGAGGCTCCGACAGAGCAATGAGATGTGAAATAGGATAGGGGTTAGCGCAAACCTTAATGTTCTTATTTGCATTTAGCTCTCTCGAAACAAACGCCCTACCGCAACTAACCCCCAATATATGGCACTAAATTAACGATACCGCCACAAGAACTTGAACCTAAATATATGCAGAACATGAATGTCCAAGTCAATGACTTTTTAATTTTTTTTACAACCGCTCGCCTCGCTGCCGAACTTCCATGAACATTATTTGCGCTGGTTAAGTTGCGTCCTTCCCGAGATGAATTTGATATTGCGGCGAGAGGGACGCGCCTCTGCACGCGCGACACAAGAGCGCGAGACACGCGAGAGGCGCAATCATAACTACGGGGATAAAAGCATACCCCCCTCCGCACCCACAAAACGCATGCAATGCA
Source organism: Stomatorhinus ivindoensis (assembly GCA_019775895.2). NCBI lineage: Eukaryota > Metazoa > Chordata > Actinopteri > Osteoglossiformes > Mormyridae > Stomatorhinus > Stomatorhinus ivindoensis. The sequence goes on from JABFEB020000047.1 coordinate 3,637,323, forward strand.
CACTAAACTTTATGCAAAGTTACCGGCTGACCGATTTTAAAAGCTATTTCCATATAACCTTGCGGAGGTCATAAATATCTCTCGTGCACCTTTCGTTATTTAATCAGAGAAATTTCTCAAATTTGAATGGACAGAACAGATTAAAACCGCACCGATGGATGAATTCTGAAGGACAATATCCCTTTATATAACAATACAGAACATACGTGTATTATACGTACCTGTACTGGCGCACTGGTTTGTCAAAGTAAACACATATATCCAAATAAATACAACCCTCGGAGCAACTCGTTCTCCCGAGCATCATCCAGACCGCCCCCCTTTGGCGCGAGGAGCAGCTGAACTCGAGTGCCTGGTGGGAGATACGCTGACGAGTCTCCTGGGATGTGGCTCCGCTTTCTCTGTAACTTGGGCGAACTGCAAGAGAGACGTGAGCTCTGGCACCGGGTAACTGGGATCCAGCAATATTACAATAACAACAACCCACTGAAAACACTAATAAACGTGATCAGCACACTGGCTGTCACAGAATATTTATCGGACTATGTCACATTGTCACATTGTCACTCGCAAATCATCGATGGGGGAAGTTACAATAACCTCAGCACCTACAAAATATTTAACATTTAGAGAACATGAAGCAGACACCCGCATTTCTTTCGCACAAAAAGAGCAAAACATAGGTAAGATTTTAAAGAACGACAGTTAATCGACAGAAAAACAGTCGATGAAACGTACCAGAGCAATAACGCGATATTATGAGGTTGGCACTGGATATGCTTCGATTTTTAAGTTTCCACACAGACACACACATATATGTATATATACATATACACACTTACACACACATATACACACATACACACACATACATACACAGACACATAGGCCTATATACAGTACACGTACATATACACACACAACATTCATTGGTAGTGCATATTATGTGTGTACATATTGTGTACTTATTTAGATTTAAGCTAGTATATTTTTTGTTTTTAGTTAACCGGTTTTAAATAAAGCAATGCAAAATCTCAGGAGTGATTCAGGGTTACGTTTTAATGCATGATGTACGTGTACAACTATGCGTGTGACAAATAAAACGTCTTAAATATGTCAGTTTTTTCCCGATGACGAAACTAATTGGCGTGGTTCAAATGAACATAAAGCTAATTAAAGTCAGCCTGCAACTCCCCGAACACTGCGCAGTCCCCAAGGCTTGTATATCAAATAAGGAAGACGAGGAACATTGCTATGTAATCTCCATAAAGAGCATTCATCTATTGCAAATTGCCCGGCAGCTCTTAATTACACAGGTCAAGGTTGTGTGACCGTGGCACGGTTTTTGCTTACTGTGCACGCTGCCCACGAACCATCCAAAAACGATTTTATTCTATACACTCAAAAAGTTCCACTGAAACGGATCTCACCTTTAATACAGGAAGGCAACTGACGTGTAGTGCAGGAGGAGCGTGAAGGTGTTAAAACTACTTTTAATAACGCTTTTTGCTTGTAACGCGATTTCTACTTATAGCTTTGTAGATATTTCTACCAAGCTGTCAGCTGTCATTGGATGATTTTTTTCAAGTGAAAGGAATGACCTCGTTTACTTCGCTGATTCATGCATTTCGGTCAGTTTGTTCAATGAGTAAATCATCGTTCATCTCGAACACGAGCAAGATCAAGATTATGACCGAGAAACTCTCTCTTTCGCCCTCACTGGTATAGTGACCTACAGATGTCTGAAGGAGTAAGCATTGGTAATTAATGTAATTAAATTCAATATAGAGTACAATAAGTAAATAAAGAAAATCATGAAATATATTGGCCTAATAACGTACAATAAATATGCAGCATTCGTGATTATATATTCATGCATAATTAAGCGCAAATAGAATAAAATACAAATTTTATAAAAATAAATAAATAAAAGGCACCGCTTAGGAATCATTTATTTGAAAATAATCCATTCACTGAAAGAATCGTGATTTCCACGTCTTCACGTCAACATACAACTTAAAAAGTTCAAATGAATAGAACGGAATGGAACTTCTGCCACCTAGTGGACGAACAATGCTTACATTATCAGGAATAATATTCTTCCTCTTGATTATTTACCCGAACACGAAGAAAATTAACATTACACATATCGCACAATTAAATAATCAACAACATATAAAGGTATTACATTATCAGACTTGCATCCTCCATCAATCTATCTTCCAAGTGCTTATTCTGGCTCCAATTTCGTATTTATAGCGGAAGAAATTGCTTTCTCAGACTTCAGTGTTTATGTCTCAGATTCGTGGAAAATTGGGAACATATTTTGCGGAGGACGAAGCCAAAGACATTCGTGGCCAAACGTCACTAGCATTTTTAAGGTACATTCTTTTGAAAAATGGTGTCTCTGGGTAGAGATTGTATGGAATGCCTGAATATTTCTTCCTTCCTCTCATCGGTTATGAGTTTTCAGTATTGCCGGCTAGAGGTAACTGAGTTAAAGTCTGAAATAGTATTAAATATGTGAGATGATAGTCTGAATCCAACCCTAGCGGAACTTTAGTTACAGACGATTTTACCAGGGTGCAAATGCACCCCCTACAGGTCACATGAAAATTCTGCGCGCACAACCGGAGTGCGCAGATGCGGCAGCTCGGCCCACAAGTTTCAAGGGCTAAGGGGTATCATCAGTATACCTTCGTTTTATTTAGAAGAACAAACCAGTACATACTCCATGCAATAACTGGACTTCTGCTCGCAGTGTCAGAGGGATTGTCTTTGATAGAACCACATTATTTCACTGTTTTTCTCTTAATATCCTTTAGCGTGAACCAAAGAATTATTAGAAAACGGTCTCACACCTCTGGGACCTCAGACGTTCGAGTCTCTGCCTTGGCTCCTTGTATGGATTTGGCATATTCTCCCCGTTTCCTCCGGGGAGGAAATTTTGAAGTTACCAAATTGTATGAATGTGTTACCAGAAGGTGTGAACGTGGTGCGTGAGTGTGTCCTGCAGTGGGTTGGCACCCTGTCCTGGGTTGTTCCCTGCCTTGTGTCTGTAGCCTCCGGGATAGGCTGTGTACTGATCCTGAAGAGGACAAACGGGTACAGAAAATGAATATATTAATCTATGCGCACTCATAATGTTAACTTTATAATATTTAGCTGCGGAATGCAAACGCATCTTTTAATACAAGTTAATCCTCAAGTACCGTACAATGTCGTAAGTATATGAGAAACATAGTCAAATCAAGAATGAAAGACAAACGATAACATTACAACGTGTGACCACATCCGGAGCTCTTGTCAGCGGAAAGTGGTTTGTACTGCATCAATGACATCAGAGTGATAAAACGTACTTTATGATCTGGAAGGAAATAAGTTAGAACAGTAGTGTTTCAAGCTCCAATTCAAGCTCCAGGAAGAATCTTGTCGTAATGTTAGTTTTGAAAAAGTAAATGTATGTGAATTGAACCGTCAGTGAAGCAACTAGATATAGTTCAGTGACAGACACGCACAATCACCACCAGGTGGCAGGTGTGGGGAAAAAAACTTTACACAATACTAATATAAAGTAAAGGAGTATTAACGCTTTGTAATAATATATGTTGCGATCCTTGCAACTTCTCTGAAAATCTGTAATTTTATACCACAATAAATGTGTTATATAGCTAAGTATAAATATATTTATGTTCAGCCATTCGACGCCATTATTTCATACATTTACATTCAACTTTTAAACATAAATTGTAAGCCTATTTATTAAAACAAGAGCATAAAAAATCTTGCAATGTCAACTGTAAAGATACATCGCCGTGTACACAGTTTATTTTCACACTTAAAGCGCTCTAGCATCTTATTAACCACATAAACTGCGGGTAATAGTTTCCTAGAAGAGCCTTTGAAAGCACTTTGACCAATTTAACGGAGAAAAAACACCTACACAGATGCGCCCATTGCCGACGACGGCAAATGTAGTCTATTACCGCGAAACTACATAATAACATATGGGGGAGAAACTACAAATTCAAGATGGCTACGGGGCCGGCTGGTAACCGTAGGGTGGGGCTTGTCTGTTGTGCGCTGAGTCGGACCAAGAGCTTTAGCTGATATCAGTTTGTAGCAGGTAGAAACAGTAAGGAGCTTTAAGAAAGCGAGTCAATCCGGTGGTCAGCTTGTATTTTGCGAAAAGGAAGAGCTCTGTACGGTGAAACAATGCAGAATAACGCGAGCTGTGTTAAGTGAGAGATTTAAAGTTATTTTCCTGTACTTTTATATAATTTACCATTATCGCCATTAGAATATTTCTAAATATTGTAAGTGAGCTTGATACAAGTTGTTCGTAGTGAATGAAAGGCAGTTAAAGGCTGGAGTTTGTGTAGTCATTGGAAAGTTCACGGTGGAAAGTTTTTTTTTTTTTTCTTAGTTTCAAGGCGTCGGCATGGCTTTTGCTAAATTCAGCAAAATACTTCGACTGTCTAATAACGATAAAAAGAAAGCAAAGCAATATGAGCACGTTCGCCGGGACATAAATCCTAATGATATTTGGGAAATTGTGGGAGAACTCGGCGATGGAGCTTTTGGCAAAGTTTACAAGGTAAGAATGCGATGTGTGTCTAAATGAGGGTCTTGACAGGCTGACTTCACTACTTTCTGGATATAACGCGCAAAGCTGTATCTCGTCATTTCACTCATTTGTCAGATAGACGTAATTTTAAGGCTGAACACATCAGAATTGCCCATTATAAACTTCAGATCTTGGCGCTGGTTATGCTGCCTGCTTTAGTTTATTGTACTAAATGCGCACCTGAAAGCGACTTACCGCTGCTGTCAAAACACAAGTCCCATGGAGATCTATTAAAACAGCAGGTATTTGGGGTTTAATCTGGGTCGGAAATGATAAGTAAACTATCGTACACAAGTATATATTTTTAAAAAGCATTAGTGAATAAGATCGCTGTTATAGTGTAACGTTACGTTATTTTGGGGATGAAGGGCATGGTCGGTCGAGACTTACTGAAGGAGGATAATAATAATGTAACGCGAAATACTGAGTTCATGGCTATTTGCCTCGCGTTTGATCGTCAGTGTCTTCTTGCACCTGTTTTAGGCGTTTTAAATGGGGCTCGATCCATGGCAATTAAGCGCCTTTATCTTAATTGCCTTGTCGATTATAACAACTAAAAGTCATCTAGGTGGCACGTGTGACACGATTTTTTTCTAGACCGAGTGTAGAAATTCTAAACCTCTGTAGTACTGAACTATTAGTTTATTCAGTAAACTAACGCCGACATTTAATCAGTGATTATTTTAATGAACGTGTCACACATATTGTAAACATAATATGGAAGAGTTAAATACGGAGGGCTACTCTTGTTGAATACCGTAATGGTATCTACACGCAAATTGTATTACTCATTGTTTCATTTGCTGAAATATTGGAAATTAATTCCTCCTTGCTTGCGCACTCTCATCGTTAACTAAGTCATCCAGGCTTGAAAAACATGTTTTGAATAATTGATTGATGTATTACGTTAAGTAAAACTGGTTTGTCATTGAAACGCGTTCATCACAGTAAATGCGTTCCTGTTTATTTGGTACTTATCGGCATGGCAATAGATTAATGAACTTATTGGAAAATAAACATTTAGGCTTTCTTTTGATATTTGGTGTCGTGTTTATAGAGATTGTGGTACTCTAAAGGTGATCGGGTAATCTAATTCAACTATACACCTGTTATATATAGGATTCCTTCAGTGCGGGGATTGACTTTACACGGATTTGTTGAAATGGCATCCTAGCAGGAATGCAAGGCGTGATCCTTCGGAGCAGGCCATCATCAGTGATCTCGGGTTTTTGTCGTGGGCGAGACCCATCAGGATGACCCCACCCTAAGAATTCATAAACTGGGGGGGTTTGGAAAGGGAGAGGAATCTTTAATTTCGACATGTGTTATGAGGTCAGAGATTAGATCTGATTCTTTCCCGTAAACATCTGCCAGTGGAGGAGCACATTGACATGGACAGACCCAAAAATGACCCCCCTCCCCCCAATACTCCACATGGCATTAGACCTTTTTTTTTTTGATCAGATCATGGTTTGTCGCAGTTTTTTAATGCCGTGTTTTAGCTTTGTGGACATGCGGTTAAAGCAGTAATGCTTTCACATTTCTGCGGGTGGGGCTGAGATATTTTGCCTGGGTCTGTATTCTGGTCACGCTTGGTGCCAGTGTGGTTAAGGTCTGCTGTGGCCAATTCCAGTTCCTTTGAATCGAGAAGGATGTGACTCACTTCAACGTAGTACGAAGGCCTGAGAACATCATGAATTGACTTATTAGAGGATGATGTCTTCGTTTAACAGGCAGCAGTGACAGCATCGTGCTTTTACTTCTCAGTATTTCACATTATGCATCTTACAAAGGGCTGGCTGTTATTTTTTTTTTTTGTCGTCTGAAGAACCATGTTGCCGATGTGGTGTGTTTATGGTTGCGTGTTCACACGTGGAACGCCCTTCTGGAGCAGGTTACTTCTGCTAAGAGAATAACATAAAGTGGAACTAAAACCTTGCCAATGTCCTTTACAGAATGGGGGCATTTTAAAAAGACCATTTAGGTTTAGAGATCAGGGAGGGATTGCAGTTGTACCTTTGAGACTAGACTTTAAAGCAAGGTGTTGCAATACAGTTTGGGTTGTGTTCATCGATTTCTTTAAGTAGTGGCTTTGGTTGAGAGTGTCTCAACTATCAAGGAATATGAATTTCTGTAGGATATCTTTGTTGACTGTTGAGCTAAGGTGCAGTTGCTCTATGTCAGGATTCCTCACACCTGTAATCTTTGGAGAGGCTTCCAACAGTACAATCCTCTCCTACACCAGTAATATACTTTTTTTTTTTTAATGCTTTGCCGATTCTGCTTAAAAATGAGTAAAGGGAAACCTCACCCCTGTTTTCAGCTCACATAGTATTTATCATGGTGTAAAATTGGTCAGCATACCCAGAATGCCTTTTGGTGGTGTTTCATAGCCAAATTTATTCCTGTTCTTGGGTTTACTTCCAATATGAAATAAAGGATTCCCTGAGCTGAGGTTGGTGGTTACAAACCTGCTCCATACAGTAGTCTAATAGAGAATTTGTGGTGTTGAGACAGCAAGACTTATAATTCGTCCTCTGAGAGATGGGGTGACGTGTTTGCATCATGCAGCAGTATTTAAAGTCCCTCTGGTATCTGTGAGAATCAAAGTCCTGCTGCAGTTGTTATTAAGCAGTTAAAGTAGCCCGACAAAGCAGCTTGTATGAGAAGCCAAGCAAGGGTCTGAACATCTAACCACACGCACACTTTTATTACAGAGAAATGCTGTTAATTAAGATATTTTATGCTGCTAGTTCGCTGTCTAATACTGCGCTGCTGTTATGATTGTTGAGCAGATGCTATTCAGTGAGCTACTGCCTACTAGTCTTAGGAGGGGATCCACTAAGCTGGATTTCTCCATTACTTAAGCTAGAAGTCATGATTATCCAATAGGAATTGCCTTACCTTGACTCTTATTGGATAATCATGACTTCTAGCTTAAGTTAAGACTAACATGTGCCTTAATCGTGTATAGTGCCCTGACTCGGACTCACTCCCACACTGCCTTGCAGATTCAGCCCCCCAGGGTCGTGCCTGTAATCACGGGCCCCAGTTGCACCCGGGGGCATTTTGATAAGAGGCGTCTAGGGTGGGGGCAGACAGGACGCGACAGGCTTCACGTCCCGTCCAGATCACCGCCGGCCTGTGGCAGGTCCCAACCCGCTGGCACGTGTCAGACGTAGCGTTTATTTCCCGCAGCTCTGAGTGTAGAGGCTTGCTGGGTCCCTCTAATGCACGTGGTTTGTATTTTGCAACCGTCTATGCGGCTGTCAGCTGTAAAGAGCATCCAGCAAGACATTTGAAGAAGACTTGGTTCAACTTCGGCCATTGCCAAGTGTCTTCCCCCCCCCCAGCCAGCAGCTGCCAAGCAGGGGATTCCCCACAATTTCAGACTCACCCAGCAGACCCAAATACCCACCCCAGAATGGTATCCTGGCAACCCTGTGTCATGCTGTGCTGGTGCCAAAAAGACCTTAAATGCAATGGGCACCATTTTCCTTGAACCAAGTCTAGTTCTGAAGTCTTACTGAATGCTTTCGATGTTTTATTTATTGAAATATCTATATTCTTTTCTTTCGTGGTGAAAGTCTAACTGTTAGTCTTTCCTCTGAAGTTGCCTTCGGTTTCGTAAGATGAAATGAACTTGGGGGGGTGGGTTATGTGTGCGTGGGTCGGGGGGG
>JABFEB020000047.1:3700648-3715858 GCA_019775895.2 Stomatorhinus ivindoensis
GCTGCCCCTTGCGGACAGCTTGCTCTACAAAGAGCAAGTTGAAGGAGGCATAAAAAGGAATTTCCCCATGGGGATAAGTAAAGGATTGATGATTATTATTATTATGACACCTGGAGTCTGGGGTCATATCCAGCATATCGCCTAGTCACTGTGTAAATGTACTATGTAAAGCATGGTTTCTAGTAACTTTGAGTAGTGGCTCCATGGGTGGGGGTAGATTTAGGACAATTCCAAGGGCCCCTAATTGCATTGGCTTGGATTAGGGACCTAATAAAATATGCTTTCATGAGGTTCAAAATTTCTAGTGGCGCCCCTGACCATGTGAATGTAGTGTGTGATGTATATGTTTAGATAATATGGAAATTTAGTATACGAGGACCAGGGAGATATATATGCATGTTGATGGACCAACAATAATGATCTCCTGAAATGCATCAGTTTGAGATTTTTTGTGTTGTTTTTTTTGGCGGCGCTGCAGACGGCAGCATTTATCCCCCCCCGGGGGAATTCTGAGCATTCCTTTCTGTTCGCCGGTGTCACACTTTACTCTAACAGCCGAGAAGCACAAGGGCAACAACATGGGCCACCCGACTCACCGCCGGGGTCTGAGACGGCCCCAAAGCGGAAGAGCGAAATTCCCAACGGCGACCCCCAAAATCCCTGCCAGTGTCGGGCGCCCCCGCCATCCCCGAAGCATGCTTCACTCCCGGCACCATCGCAGGCAGTCAGACTTTCTCCGAGATGCCGTGCATTATATATATATATATATATATAATTGCTTCCAGACAGAAAATATTGCCAGGCGATGCAGCTGGCCGTAGGATCCAGATCTGGGCCTTGTTTACCTATACAGAGAGGCGCCCAACAGCTCGAAGCAGTAGCCAGCCTCCAGCGATTTTCTATCCGGGCCCCGTTCCCCGATTACTGCACGTGGAAAATATGTGACAGCTGTGCATTTCGAAACAAAAAGAATTTTAAAAATAATAATTCTGCTAACACATCAAAATAAACGGCTGCTCACGAATAGCCGGCTCGCTCGAATGCGGTTAAGGATGATATAACGAGGATTAGGCCTATTAGGCTTAATATGGAAACGTTACCAACATGGAAAGTACAGTATGTCAGAGCCGTGAGGCAGATTAGGGAGCCAAAGGTCCCAGTTTGGAAAATTCTCAAATGCAGACCTGCTTTCTTCACTACAGCAATCAATTTTCCATTTTATTTATTTATTTTTAAATGGAGCAGATCAGATGCTTTTCTCTAAACTGACACATTTTTGAGAAAGCAGGTTCAGGCAACTGCCAGAAAACTGGGAATTAAGGGCCTTTGCTCAAGGACCTAGCAGTGACATCACTCTGACGACCCTGGGATTTGAACCAGCGACCTTCCGATCACAGGCACAAAGCTGAGCCACGCACTGACTCCCAATTTTCCTTCTTCCCCCCCCTCTCGTACTGACCTCTTAGGCAAACTTAAATTCACATTTCTTAAACCCGGGGGGGACGGGACGGGACGGAGGATCCTACTGCATAAAACGTGTCAGCACAACCGGCGACAGATGAACTTATGTTAAGTGTGGTTTTCAGTGTGTCGTTCGCAGTGCCAGTCTCTCCTTGTACTTACAGGGAACAGCTTTAGTCAGCAAAGACTAACTGAAGATGACTAAAGATGTGCACTGGCGAGGAGCCAGACTCAACAGACTGCATCAGCTTGCTCAGTGTTTAAGCCGCATTCCTGTTAGCGGCATGACCAGGCAAAATAAGGCCCCCTTTCATATGCCAGCCTACCGCTAAACCACGCCAGTCTCAAAGGCTGCAGGCGACGTCTACGTTAGCAAAACGCATGTATAAAAATAAGCAGATCGTCCTGAGTACCTTTGATGTGAAATATTTATTTGGTACAGTAAGAGATTCAATCCACTGATTAAAAGGGCTCCTTTATCGACCCGGGGAGTGACAGCGAGACGTGTCGGGTTGCGTTTACAGCTAGGTCGTGCCGCCGCGATAGTCGGGACTGGGTTGTCCCAGCTGGGGCTGCCCCCCAGGGTAGTTGCCAGGAAGGGATGTGGGGCGACCGAGAATCTCGGCGGGGAAGCAGCCTCATATCTCACCGGCTTTAGGCCACTGGGCCAAAATCCACGGACAGGAAAATGACACCCGTGGAATGGGACGCAGAGTCAGGAGGCCCGAACGGCGTCTCCCGGAGTTACAACTTACAGAAGGCGCCCAAAACTAAACAACTCCCAGTCCGGTTCGACTTTCACAGACCTCGCTTCGTTCCCGGGGATCAGAGTCTGGCCACGATCTGGGCCTGGCTGCAGGCAGCCTCGAGCGCGCTGGACCGCTGCGGAGGTTCGGGTGCCAACACGCTGCTGCGCCAGCAGGTATCCCGCACTTCATTTACGAGAAGGAAAATCCTATCTGACACGAAGATTAGCTAGCTGCAGCTACGCTTGTCCGCCATCTTGGAATAACCTATGTTTTGCCTCGCAACTTCGGCCAAATTACAATACAACGGGCATTGCGTCTCCCTGGCACAAATACACCCAGGTCCGAGAAGACCATCTTTGTGACATTTCTGAGTTTACTACCTTGTAGGATATCATATTGCATCTTAAAAGAGGAAAGGAGCGGTAGCGAGCTATAGCATTAGAACTCAATGTCAGGAAGGTCACCACGGTTCCGCCCTTGCGGTTCAAGTCCATGTACATAATCCCAGCAGCTACTCGCTGAAAAGAAGGTCACATGGGACAATGTGGATCCGAAAAAATACAAGCCGAACATTTACGCCACCGCCTTTGTTAAAATATAATTGTGTGCGGAAAGTGAATTTAGGATTCCCCTGGGGTGCCAGCAGATTTTTTTTTCCCCCTCCCACCTTCCCAGATGTATTCGTTAAGTTTTTCCAGAAACAAAAAAGCTCACCTGCAAGTCGAAGAATTTGCTGTAACGCCGGAAGATGACCTCGGTGCTGCCATCGGACCAGGAGACCTTAATGATGTAAACCTAGAAAAAGTGGGGAAGAGTAAAACGTCAGGTTCGGTGAAGCCAGAGGCGATGAGCCGCAGGAGGTAGCTGGATATCCTGGGGCCTGGCTATTTCCGCTGACGCCTTTCGGGGTTTGAGATTTACAGCCGGTACTGAGACGCCCTAGTTCGCACAGTGCCGTACTTTCCAGAACTTGGTCTGACCCCTCAGACATGGAGTCATATTACCCTTCCATAAGGATAATGTATATCACAGGCCCCAAACCTGAACTGCCATCTCTGTTTCCACCAGGCCTGTACAACACCAGTAGGACAATGGGCGACTGTCAGTCATTTTATTCATTGGACTGACTGGATGCCAAGTTGGCAGTAATTAAGACTACATGAGGAGCACATTTCCAAAAGTCACTCCGTCCACGGGATGATTTCAAGAAAATATCTTTGCACTTCTGTCACGCTTGGAAATTCAATGAAATTTTTACAGGAGGACTGAGTGAGTTCTGGTTCCCAGCACTGTAACTGTATAATGAGGAAGCCTGACTAGGTCTGTAGATCACAAAAAAAAAATGGACTGAGTTTTTGTTTTTCAAACTTGCTCTTCAATACGTACGAGCTAAGGAATACACTTGCTTCATTTTCCTTTAATAATTCTTTTTTTTTTTTTTACATTAACCATTTTTTAACTGGCAGACTGACAGCCTTCACAACAAATTTCCAGTGTAATTACAATTATAATTTCATCAGTTTTAAAGACTGGATAGAAACCTGAGTCACAGCTGAACGGGTTCCCACATTAAGGCCGAAAAATCTGGCGTCAGGAGGACACTCGAAGCATACGATCTAATTTATCACCAGATGAAGTGGAAGGGCGTGTCTGAACCTTCTTTACCTCGGTCAGTTTAGCTACAGTGATGAATGCTAAAGGACAGAGAGCACAGAGACCGACTTCAAGCGCAGCCCCTCTGTCATCCAACCTATTCAAAGAAGTGCTATTATTTAGCTGGTGAAGCAAGAGTGTATAGATATAAATACGATAACAGCAAATATATTATTAGTTTTACTAGCTCTGATGCAAACAGGCATCTGGTGTCAGTAATTCTCCTGTTCTAAAATAAATTTATCGGAGAGTCAAGAATGAGTGACGTTCCCTTCATATTTAAAACACGGAACTAGGAATTTCAATATGAAATTATAAAGACCACTATTGCGAAACAGAAATAGCAAACGGAGGTCATGTGACGAGCTCTATCGGCAATCACTGCAGAATGCAAACCTCCCCGTGTCGTCAGTGCATACAGACTTGTCACGCTGTCCCTGATACCGTGACAGACATCCTTCAGAATCATGGGATCCTTTCAACAAAATGTAGAACCCGCTTGTGCAATTAAACGATCAGCTTTGTCCAAAGAAGTCAGATGGGCACTGAGCTGAGAGGGGAATTGCACACACTCTGTAATAAGCCGCAGGAAAGAGACACATTTAAATGGTTAAGCTTTCAATGATGCTATAATGTATCATAACACACCCATGCCAAGCACCTTGGGGTAACTGCATTGTGAAAGGCGCTATATGAAAATAAATTGAATTATATTGAATTATATTTTAAGGTACAGAAATGAACTCTGAGGAACATTTTGGTACCACTGGAGGTACATTAATGTTAATGTTTGCACCTCGGGGTACAAAACTGTCCCAGAGCTGTCCTTTTTTCGAAGTGTAGAATTGTTGTAAAATATAAACAATTAATTGTTTGCCATGAAAATTTAAAAACAATATTGATGTATCGACGGGCAGCCTGCCTCACTGTACAACAGTATTAACAGCTTTTATTTGAGTCACCGGAGAGGACGTCCTTCCGCAGAGCTACGGATGAGGCGGGGAAGCTCGCAGAGTTGCCAACGGCGACGGAGCTCCCCACAGCCACTGCCCATCACCCCGAAGGCCACCCTGAATCTCACGGCTATCTCCATACCGACTTTTCCTCTCGCCTAAACTTCAAACACCGGCGATCCAGAAAGGGAGCAACTAATGAACTCATCTTGGAAAAAAGAATTAGTCGCCGCTGGCCGCAGGACAAACACAGCGCTCCGATTTCTCTGAGAAGGGAAGCGGATGAAAAGCGGACGACGGGAAACCGCATGGCGATTGCGTCTGGCCGAGAGCTCCTGTTGGCTTCCCAGTCTCCGATCGCGGCCAGCTCCGGGCAGAAGGTGCTGAAGGGGGCAATAGGGTCATCCAGGAATTTTTTGGGGGTGGGCGGGGAGGTGTATCCGAGTTGGACACATTGGCCTGCCTTGGGATTATGCTGATGCTAATGCAAGACATCCTTCCTCTTCCCTATAAAGCTTCCAATATCACACCTCTTTGGCGAAATGAAGAGACTGTCAAACGAACTCAAATGTTTTCAGTTTAAATAGAAAGACTATACTTCCACGTAGACCACCACCCTGAATGAATTCTGCCTCCTGAGCCAACATGGTTAGACGTCAAGACGAGTAACAGCACTGCATTCAAGGACTGAAGGGTGCTTTTTATCACATGCTAGGCATAGAGTCAGATTATAACCTGCAGTGAAATTCAAGGTGGTAAACTGCCATAATAAAAACAGTGAAAGCAAAAAAAGACGTGAAAGGTAAAAATATTATAAATATGTACCATCAAACGTAGGGATTTCTGGGGCATAAAAGAGGTTTGTGAGAAGTGCTGATAAATAACCTTAAGTTTCAAAAAGCACACGGCACTATTAACCAAGGAGAGCAGGCCGCCCACTAACCATAAAATACAATACAATAAAATAAAAATTCAGCACGACTTACTTGACACATTAATGGATAAACATTAAACAGAGACTCATCTTACAATACGATATCGCGATATAGCGTAATGACTGTAATGCATTTAACAGAAGCTAATGATCAGCCATGAGATGAAGCAGATTACTTTCGTATACGTACAGCTTTACAGGCTTGGTACTATCCCTGCCATTGTGTGTCCAGATACAACAGTTTGGTCACTATTCCACAACTCCTATAACAGTTCAGTAATAAATTACAGTTTCTTTATTAGCAAAAAAGTTTTTTTCCCCGCATAGTACTGTCCTACCGTAACATGATCCAGCACGACACTACTTTACCTAGTTTTCCTAACTTTTAGTAATTTATCCTGTTCGAAATTACAGATTTATTAGACTGCACTGAGTCGAAATGTACAATATATTACAATATAATACCTTAGAATCTAGATTATGACTGATGATTTTTTTAAATTTGATAAATTCTAATAAACCCAGCAAAAATACCGATTTATGCTTGCTAAGCCCTTTTAACAAACGTTTCGTCATGTTGTATGGCCAACAAACCACTGCATGACAAAGGCAAATACTGCTCCTGCTTCAAAACTAAGTCCAAAACCGGAAAAAGAGAATGAAATGCCTCATGTGCGCTTTGCCCTGCAGATGTTGACTCACATGTGGCCCAAAGCAAATCGCCATCTAACCCCCTGCCCCTCCTGATACCAGATAATGGACGCCTTAAAACGCTACCCCACCATGTTAGGGCAACATCCGCCCCCAGTCACGCCAGCAAAACCAGTGCATGGTTCCGTTTATCATATAATCAACATCCCGTTTATTACATTAAACCTTCCTTTGTTTCTGCGGTGTCACAGCGCGCCGACGTATTATCGCTTTATTCTCCGTCTTACATCGCACTGGTGCCCGTAGTAAATACATCTTTTAAGCGTCGTCTACATTGCTAATATTACCATTTTGTTGTTTTTATGTTATTAACTTTATGGATTGCATTCGTTTTCGCTGAAATTTGAAAGTGCGAGAACACGAATAACTGCATCAATAAGTTAGAAAAGCACGCCGATCACACATCTAGGGTCTAATTAATTAATTACCATAACTAATAAGTAAAACTTACATAGTGCTTGTTGGGAGTCCGTCTCTTTTGGACATCCTGGACAGTAACTTCTTGCACGGTCCGCCGGGGCATGCTGCAATCCTTCGGGGCTTTCGCTGCTTTAAAAACCAGAGTCCAGTTTCGCGCAGATCACGCCCGATTGCCAAAACTTTACACATGCAGCCCCTGTGTCATCAATGGTGTGTCCGACCTTGGCTGGATCGGTACCGGCAGAGTGTCTGTCCCGAAATAGTCCCGTCAGCACGCGCGCACGCCCCGAGGTCCGCGTCGGACATGAATCCCCCCTTTTTCTTTCTCCTTCTCGTCTCCTCGGCTGAAGTCGGTCTTGCAGTACGTGGATCGGCCTGCCCTGAACCGAACTCCCAGCCTATCCCAGCTCACCGACTCCAAATCTGATTTCGGGACGGCTTAAAGGAAACGTACTGCGACACGGCGAAATCGATCAGAAGTCAACAATCGAGAAATGCGTCACGCTTTAACCTGGAAGTCAACTCTATTTTTAATATGAACACGTAATGATTGCATTTTAATCTTGTGTTTTGTTATGTGCGATCAACTATTCTTTCCCCCTTAAAACACCGATAGGGGGCGCCAGATTTTAGAATCTCAGCACTTGATATTTATTAAGCTCGATTAGGTTTCCTCCAGGTACTAAGATTTCTTCCTACAGTCGAAAAGCATGTAGTTAGGCTAGAATGCCCATAATATATGCTCTCATTTATGACCCCTGTGGTAGATTGTCATTCATTCAGGATGTTTCCAGCTGACCAGCCAGTGACTCTTCAAGTGTTATTACTTTACTGACAAGCATATCACCTCATCAGAGCCTTCGAAGAAGCCATGCAGTTTACACAATTATGCTGGTTTCATGTGGCCCACAGTTCTGCACCATTCTGAGGACCTTCAAGGTATCAGTTAAACTAAGAGTGAGGGGTACCCCTCTCGTGGTAATGGCTGATCTGTTTGCCCTGCTTCCATCATTTGTTTTTCTGCATCACATACTGGACGTCAGCTGAAATGCTCACAAATAGCCTCTGGCCTTATTAAATCACAAGTGTATTCTATTTCTGATAAGTCATTGCAGCTCCTGTTCTCTTATCTAATACGAGAACCATACAGTCTGGCTAGTTTCTGCAGCTGAGCAATCCTTTGCTCATGGGAGTTTTACTCACACAAAAATGTTCATGACCAATCAGATTGTAGAGGAGGTGGGAACAAAACATGTAATTGGTTGGCCCCACCTCCTCTAGTCGCTTGGACCCAGATATTCTAAAATCTTATAGGTTATCTCTCTGAACCAATCATTTTTCATTCCGCTCTGAACATTTTTGTGTGAGCCAATTCTTTACCCCAGGGATGGGCAATCGTACCCGCAAAGGGCCGGTGTCTATGCAGATTTTTGGGATAACCTTTAGGTCAGCTGTTCAAACCCTGGTGTGAGGACTCTTCAGTCAATCACTTCTCTAATTATTAATCTAATTAGGGAATTGCAGTGAAAATCCACATACCTAATACTAGCATGAAATTAACAAAAGCACTAAATACATTGATTTAATATTGTATGTGATTAATTATTTTGATGAGTTTCTTTGCGTCGATGTTATCCCAATCACTCAACTGTTCCTTATGATTTTATATCACTTCTATCATACAGAAATTTCCAGAAGGCCAGAAAACTGAATGGAAAACACGGACTAGAGAATATAGGGAATAACACGTTTTGCACAATAAAATGCAGAACAATATCATCCCCTATTAGATGAGTGGTGTCAAAATAATATTTTTGATTAGAAATTGGCTGAATTCAGGCTACGTTCAGACTGCCATGCTGAAGTAACTCAAATCGGATTTTTTGCCTTAATGTGACATGGATCTGATCTTTTCAGGGCTGTGTGGACACGCAAATCTGATCTTTTCAAATCGGATTTGTGCCACTTTTATATATGGTACTAAATCGGATATGTATCCGATTCGCGGCCATGCGACCTGAATGTGAACGCTTAGATCGGAATTCATGTGGCTTTTTGCTTATACGCATGCGCTGACATCAGCCTGCACCGGCAGCGCAATGAAGGTAAGAATGGAGGAGAATGCGATAACAGTCAGTGGAAGGATGGAGAAGGTAGGGATTTAATTGATATTTGGGAAATTAATCTGTTCAACCTAAACGGGAAGGAACCTAGCGTAATAGAGTAGTATTTGAAAAAATTGCCAGTGAAATGGCACAGCGCAGACACGAACGTGGCTACAATGCCAAAGAAAAATAAAGAGCCTGAAGTCAAAGTTTAAGGAGACAAAAGACTCGAATCAGCGAAGCGGTCATAGCCGCACAACATGCCAATTTTACGACCATCCCGTGTAAAAACGTATCAATGTGCGCATGCGTGACGTTTCGGAGGATGTGAGAGTGTAATGTGTTCACATTACAGTCAAATACAGGTCACTTGTACTTATGAATCTGAACCGTCAAGATACACAAATCCGATCTGAGCAAAAAATTGGAATTGAACAATCTGACTGGCAGTGTGAACGTAACCTTAGTGTACTGGATGCTTCCAGGTAACTGGAATCCTTAACTGGATGTTCTGGGATAATTCACCTGACAGAGTAAATCTCCACTTATTCCATTATCTCACCCACAGACTGTAAGCAAACCACCATCACATTTATAATGCAATAGACCAACGTCCTTTTAAAGAATTTGCTCCTGTTGGCAAAACATATACAGAGCGTTAAAATCCAGTGCAAAAAAAACGTATTGTTCTTATTGTGAAGAAAATAAGCTTGAGGCGACAACAGTGTTATATAACTCCTTATTTATTCACCATTAACAATTTATAACATACATGGAACAACCCATTATTGTGTCTGGAGGGGTGGTAAAGTATCAGCATTCATTACATCACCCCGTTTTAAGTATTTTGTTCTGATGAATTAAATGCAAATGTTGAACATGCTTGTAACGGATTTTCAGTGGTATTTTCATAATGTTTGTTTTCCAGTTGGACTCACTTCCGATGCAGAAAAAGCTGAATTATTTAACTACGAATCTGTCGCTTTTATCCTAAGTTAAATATTGTGGATTTTCTGCATGCTAACATATGAAAGACCACCCACAAAGCCATTTCAAATGTTTATTTTCAGTCGTGTTTTTAATTGTATACATTTATTAAATGTTGCAGGAATTTCAATCACAGATTAACTGCGAGTCAAAACTAAAAAAAAATCCTCCAATGTGTTCAAATCTTTGGCAAATTTCATGTGTCTTTATTAACTACAGGGAGAATTGCATAACAACAAGACTGTACAGCACACAACAAGTATACCTGCATGTTTATTTACTTGTACAGATACTATGGTAACGTAAAGCTGTTTACTGGAAGTTTCTGTCGCTTAATATTTTTACTGCTTTAACTGACATCCCATCCAGGGTCGCCTCTGCATTATGCCCATTGCTACATGACATCAGCTTCACTCCCTTTCACAACCCTGTCCAGAATCAGACATTGGAAGATAGATAGATGGTTACTATTGTACACATAATGGTTAACAATGTTTATATAACACAGTAGGTTGCCAGATTAATGGATCCAGAAGCAGAATGATCTTCGTGACAATGATCCAAGTTTCAATGAGTCAGAACATAAGCGTAAAAGGAAAAAAAAAATAATGTGAAGTGAAGAAAGTAAGATTTATTAGTTAATTTTGTTTAATTCTGCTAAAAACAAATCAGTAATTAGGTAAACACAAACACATGTTTGTTGAACACCCCCGTGTTTGGCACCTTGTTCAAGCTAACAAACAAAGCCAACTTGTTACACTGCTGACTATCGCCACCTTGTGGTACGTTGTAGTACAGCGGCGCAATTCAGTTGTGATCTGGCGCCATAATTTCAGGCTGGATTTTACAGCCCCGACTGGCTCCAGGAAGCTTTGATGTAGTTTGGAATGGAGCTGGAGACGGACACCGCTGATAGGTGAGAGCCAGCAGTGATTCGCAGCTAAAGCGTAAGGTCATTGCTGTGAGGGAGGGGCCTATATGAAGGGTGTAGGGTTCGAGTAGTCACACATCTGCAGCTCCAGGTGGGAGGTGATTCCAGGGAAGCCCTCCTGAAGGGGCAGCAGGTAGCCCATGGCTTCCCCCTTGGGGATGTGACCCATGTAACGGTATGGCCGGATGTTGAAGATTTTCACACAGGACTCTTTAGTGAAGTGAAAAACAGGGAAGAACATACCTAGTCATTCATCAGTATGTCAACGACAAGTAATATTTATGGTGGCTTATTGCCCATTGAATCTCTGTTCATTTGCAATGGATGAAATCATTTGTTAATGTCATGAACATAAGACTGAGGATGATTATCAATAGCAAGAACGTTATTTGGGTTCTTGGTAAGACCATTCTTGCTAACTTGCCTTCCAGAACTAAACTTGGGCTGTAATGAATCATGGGATTATTCTTGGATGGCAAGGATGCAACCGATTCATCCTCAGTATTTGGGGTTGGGTGAGAATGAGATCCAGGGACACGAGACAAGAACGGCCAGTCGGCTTACTGATAAACACCCTGAATGTTTGTACTTTATGTTAAATTTGTTTTGTATTTTTAAGTATCGAGCTATACGCTAGCCTACCAAAAGTCACATGACACAATGACAAAGGGGCGTAAGCAGGAAATATGCTAATATTTTAGCTTTCAGGGAACATTAAAACACTGATAAGAGAACAAAGAGCCCAATAGACCATCCCTGAGGTGGGTAAGAATGTGGAATTAGGACAACGCTGAAGTTCAAAGACTTCTACAGCCATATCTGTCTACAAGAAGCATTTTTTTTAATGAGACTTTTCCACAACACATTTAAACAGTCATTAAAACTTTTGCCAAAACCGCAAATAACTACCGTCGTATTTTTTTTGTTGTTGCTCTATCTCTATTCATTAAGGAGAAGGCATTTTTGATTTAGGTGTTAAACCTTTGGCTTCAGCAAGGTGCCTCAAACTTTGAACGGGTTTCTTGTTAGATCCCTAGCAGAGGCAAGTCAGAGATGCAGCTTAGTGTTTCCACACCTGATCCTCGTTGGTGTCTGAAAGGTTCACCATCAAAGTTGTGGTCATGCTCTCTAACAAATGCCGTCTTATTCACGTGTGTCCACATCAGGGGCTGACAGAGGCTAATGTGTAGATCACGGTCTCAGTGACAGCTCTACCCGAAAAATGCCCGTCTTCAGCTTGGCCCACGTGTGGTTGGCATAGTTCATGCTAACCTCGGCGCTCCCCTATACATTCACCTTGATCCCTTTAAAAGCCACCCAGTGCCAATTCGACAGTGATAGAACGCCGATACTATGAATACAGCTGTGAGGTTTTTAAGTAACTGATATATCCTATAATCTATTAAGCGCTACAGCGAGTGTAAGAGCGCAAAGCTCAATTCTGTACAGCTCAGTGAGCAAATGGCAGGCGCTCCGCACGCCGATTTCACAGCTCCGACCTGAATTATAGAGCTTGACGCCATCATAGTGGAGGGCATCTCCCTGCGTGCGGCTGATTGGCCCCCCCAGGGTGCCAGAGAAGGGGGCATTGATGACGGCGTAGTCGTCACACACCACATCCACGGCCTTGTGGGTGCTCCCAGCCCTGTGAAATGGGGGAATGCAGTTTCGGCTGGTGTTCCGGACACAGACGGCCATACCTCTCCCCGGAAGAGTGTTCCGGCCTCCCCGCTTATCACAGATACTTCATTCTGTCTCCCTGTACACTACCAGTCAAAAGCTTCTGCACACACTGAGATTTTCTACATCTGCATGTTAACTCACTCACTTAACATTTACAAAAAATATACTCAGTATTCTTTGCTAACAAATAAATTTAAGTTATGTTCTCCATTTGAGTACGTTAATTAGCAAAAAAATGTCGTATCTTTGATTCGTCAAAGTAATCTCCTGTAGCAGTTATAAAAGCAGAGAAAATTCGAGGCATTCTTTCTGCATGTGACATTAAATACTGCTCTGTTTTGTGGGATGAAACTAGTGTATCTAAAGTTAAAGGACGGCCTAGAATCTGAATTTTCAGAAATAGGAACTTAGAGACTCAGAAAATGGGCACTTTTTTAACTAGACAAATATATCACCTTGTACCTCCACCCCACAAGGGGGCAGCACGTATATGGAGGTTACCTCTCAGAGTTGAAAGCTCCACAGCCGAACCTGTCGCAGCCCCTTATTCTGTTCTGATGGTGACTGGCACACAGGGGATGCCAGGCACCAGGACCTGGGGGGGGAGAGGGGGTTGCACGTGTCAACGTCGAAGAGCTGATTACCCTGCCCATTAATGCAAATTGATTTTAGAGCAGAGGTGGATAGTCCAGGTCCAGTAAGTACAAATCCAGACCAAGATTTTGTTTCAACCAACCAGTTGAGCACTCCGTGACTGTGACTCTTTATACTTAACTGGCTGGTTGAAACAAAACCACTGGTCTGGATTTGTACTTACTGGACCTGAAATTTCCACCACTGTTCCAGAGGCTCCTTGCTGCAGAACTAAATGGGGAGAACTGACATCTAGACCCATGCAGACTGTTCCCATCCAAAGAAACAGGATAAGAAAGCGGAGAACGCTTAAGGTCGTCACCTGGTAGACAGCACCTCCTCACCTTGGGACCAGCACACCTCTTTCTCAGGTATCTCCACTGGCAGATGTACCTACTGAGTTGGCATATTCCCCCAATACTGGTGCAGGCCGTGTCATACCCCCACACACTCTGCCTGGATGATGTCCCACTGCCATCTTGGTTCAGCCTGGAGCTACTGCTGCTCCTGGTCACCTCCTTCCCAACCTTCTCATCTCCTCTGCCCATTCGGGACCTCCTTGGTTCACTGCCATCTGTCCTCTTGCCCTCCAGAGTGACACCTAAAGCTGGAGAAAGACCAGAGGTCTCACCTCTCGGCGTCGTCAAAGTAAGCAAAGTGCAGAGTGCAAAGACACATTTGCCCCATTAAAATAATGAGACGAACTGTAATTATCTAAACATGGTCCTGTCCTGACCTTGTACTGGATAAGCGGTATGGATGGAGGGATGTATGAATTACATGGGGATACATGCCCCTTGGTGTAGATAAGCTTTGGATTGGTTGCTCACGTCCAGCTTAAAATAACGTTGTGTTTGATTTTCATTAACTACATTACCTCCTCGCGCGGCTCGTGAATTTCAATCACGGTGCTTTTCACCTGGAGCTGGTAGCCATAATTGAAATGAGCTGCGTATCGCTGTGGATTAATCATGTCTCACGGTCAGTGGCTATTCCTGGCACCAGCATTACCATGACGACCGAAAAATTTGGATGAATTGTTCCTAATAAGTTACCTTAGCGTGTCTAATCTGAACAAATTCTATAGACACAACAGCACAGGCCCTCCTTTCTATGTTGTAATAATGGTAGCTATTCTGTTCTTGCAAGTTTTTTCTCCCAACTGAAAGCAAAGCCAAGATATTTAAAAACTAAAACCAGGGTTCATTTGCTAATATGGTACTTACCATGCATCAACTGTCCAAATTTCTTTACAGACTTACAATCATAGGCAAAGAGTCAGAAATCCACCAGAGATGGATAGTCCAGGTATAGAGAGTATAAATCCAGACCAAAACTTTGTTTCAACCAACCAGTTGAATACTCTGTGACTTTCACTCTTTATACTCAACTGATTGGTTGAAACAAAGTCTTGGTCTGGATTTATACTCTCTGGACCTGAACTATCCACCTCTGCTAATAACCATGTAAAATATTTATTCAACAGTACATACAGTTTTCCACACTTGTGACTATAACCAATTTATATTACTAATTGGTGCATTCATACATTATAAATCTAGTATTTAACTACAAGCATATTCACAAAACATACAATGGTAATATTGGCTATGACACATTTACTTACTGCAGGCTGAAATCATAAAAATTAGAATCAACTTCACGGACATTCTGCCTGCCAGAAGGATACACCCTGCAACATGTAAAAACACAACAGCACAGGGGAAAAAAAAGATCATCTTTTGCAGTCTTCTTAAAGCTTACCCTTCAACTGGAAAGAAGGAATGAGAGAAAAACAGTAAGAAAGGGCTTTATTGATCTGGAGGGAAATTCTTGTGCCAGTGAAATGATCAGTGCAACAGAAACAGAAAGACAGACAGTAATGTCACATCAACCTGGGTGTGGAAAGTATTAAAACTGCTAAACTGCTTAAAAAGGTGTGTACACAAGATGCAAATGAGAATAGCAGCAGAATTTCTAGATAAATATG
>JABFEB020000047.1:3746511-3761476 GCA_019775895.2 Stomatorhinus ivindoensis
TCCCTGCTTTGTGCCCTGTGATGGGTTGGTACCCCATCCTGGGTTGTTCCCTGCTTTGTGCCCTGTGATGGGTTGGTACCCCATCCTGGGTTGTTCCCTGCTTTGTGCCCTGTGATGGGTTGGTGCCCCATCCTGGGTTGTTCCCTGCCTTGCACGCAAACGCTCCAGACACCCTACAACCCTGAACAGGACAAGTGGTTACAGTAGATGGATGGAATAACAATACTTTCACTTTTATTGGTTGACTCACCGAGATAAGAATCCAGTCAGTGAAGAGCTGTAATGTAAGTACCCATGGTCCTGGTACCAAAACTCAAATTAATTCACTGAGGCATTTCTAAAGGTATATGACGTTGATGCAGTGAAAGCAAATCCCCGTGCCCCTTCAAGCAGAACCAACCAGAAGCTGAGGGCCTGGATTCACCCTCTGAATGGTGGTGATGAGTTCAGTGATGTGTGTGTGTGTGTGTGTGTGAGAGAGAGAGAGAGAGAGCACGGGGCTGTTTCACTATATGGCAGACTGTAATTGACGGCGGATCAATAGCCAAAGAATAGAATCTGAATAGCTTTGATATGTGGCCAAGTCGTGTGGCTGAGGAAAATAAAAGGACAATAGGACGTGGAGCATCGCCTCAAAGCATATATCCTATGCTTTTGTGGCATTTCCTGCTGGGCTCAACAGGAAGTCCTGTGTTGGGATGACAAGTAACATCCTCACGTTGGTAGTGGATCTTAACCCCAAAATGAAAAAAAGATGCCCTTGAAGCAGAACTGAAGGGCCTCTTCAAAAGTTCATGGGGGTTTTACTTATACAAAAATGTTCTGAGGGCAGAACAAAAATTATTGGTTCGGAGAGATAACCAATCAGATGGTGGAGGAGCTGGGTTCAAGTAACTAGAAGAGGTGGGACCAACCAATCAGATGTCTTGGCCCTGCCTCCTCTAGTTGACTGAACCCACCTCCTCTACAATTTTATTGGTTATCTTTCTGTACCAATCATTTTTCATTCTTCCCTAAGAAACATTTTCCCACAAGCTCTTCCAGGGACTTTTTTTTTCAGATTAAGGAAACATACTCATGTTTTTTTTTTTTTTATAAATCACAACACTATGGAGATCCTGGCCTTTTTATACTGCTGACTGATAGTCGGAAAATCACCCTCCCAACCAGACCAGACTATTCAGCCCAATGAGCGAAGCCTGAACACTGTAACCTGCACGGTGCATCCTAAGATCTGCTGCTCAACACCCGTCAAACAGCTAATGTATTAACCTAAAAAAATGTTTACTTGAGCATCTCAAATTGTTTAACCTGACATTAAGACGTCTGAGCCCAGGGTGCCGCTTCCTTCTCATCGTGTTACTTGCATAATTAAGTAAATCTTGTCAGCAGCCTTTTCAGGGAGGCGGATGACAGAAAAAGCCATCTCTACATGAAAGGCATGTGTTCAAAGTCACATCAAGTCATGCAACTTTGCCATGTCAAGGTAAGCGGGACTGACAAGCTCTGAGAACCATCTTCAAGTAAAAAAATTACAACGAATAAATGATAAATCACATGAAGACGGCACGGGCATCCTTCTTTCGGTCGGACGAACGCAGAACTGCCCAACCTTAGTCGTTAGCATTTCAAACATGACCTGAATTAGCTTCACTGCCGGCACATGTGCGCACCATCAAAGCCAATCCTGAGTTGAGCTTGTTATACAACTTTAAAATCCACTGGAAAGTACGGCAGCCTGGCGGGAGGTGAGAAAATGGGTAACGTTAAGCCAGAACCTATTTTATTGCTGGCCAGATGCATCTTTCACATTCGACTTGATATAAGGAGTCTCTTAATTCCTAAAGGATGCCCTCATTCTTTTGGCTGGGACCATCTCATCAGTTCTGGGTGGGCGTACAGAGATGGGAGATGTAATTGTTTTTTTCATCCTTCCTTTTTTAGTATGGCCCATGGGTTTTGCCACATTAGCTCGCGACCAGCTTTGGTTAAGTCAGCCCAAGCCTAACAGACGTAACAGCGCAAGCTCTAAGGAATACCGCGACTTTGGAAACTCCGCATGCAAGCTGCAGGTGGGCGTGGGATTTAGGCCACTCAAATCGTGGCAGTTTACGGTCCTGGAAAATGGAACAAATGGGGGGGGGGGTCCTGTAGTTTTTGGTACCCTACTCAAAAAGTCAATTTGGGGCCCACCCTAGTGTACTGACCATTTCTGGCCAACAGGGGGCCCTGAAACTAAACGTGTCTCTGTGTTTGCCACTGCTCACTGGACAAATTATTCTGAGCATCGGACAATAATTATATTGTCGATAATAGCTTAGCAACCATTTGTCATAATTGATAAAAGACTGCTTAAAACCTGTGAGCACTGGGCACATTTGATTTGTTTGCTATTGCCATCCCATGATTATAGTCTGTCATACCATCACCAAAACTGGACTCACTGGTCACCATCACAAATGACAAGAATGTGGCTTGTTACTCGCAGTCTGCACTTCAACTCAGCCACTTTAGCGGCCTAAGGGGTCTCGATGGCACTCAGCCTTTTCTTTGTCTCCGTGTGGGTCGGACAGGTAAAACAAACTCCGCTGGGTCTAGTTTACTGGTAATTTACTCAATTAATCTGCTCGGTGCGGATGTTTGTCATTTATTTCACTCCGACAGCCTTCTGCTGTCACAGCTGTCACGGGGAGGGATGCCAGAGTGACGTTGCAGTGTGAAGGTGTGGGCCAAAGCAGGTGACGTGTGGGACACCTTGGGGGGTGGGGACGGGACGGCTGTTTGGATGATGCTGAAGGAGAAGAGCAGCTGAAACAAGGCATCACTGTGTGGAAGTTTACCAGTGACCTACAAGGGCGTGTACAGGGGTGGGCCCACAGTCACCCAGACTGGCCCAAGCTGAAAGCTGATTGGTCCTGGGAGTGCTCCCTCCCTTGTCACTCACCGATTCAACGTATGTTATTGGCTAATGTTAAGGTTGGCCACTCTGTGTTAATTATGGCCCTGCTTATACTGTTGAAATCTGATGTTTCTGGAGCCGTTCACTGTGGAGAAGGTGCAGTACCCAAAAGAAGAGTCACACTGCTGCTTTCTGTTTAAAACAAGATGTGACTCCTTGTTGACTTGAAGATGTGCTTTTTAAATAAATATGAGCCCATCAATATTTAAAGCGCTCATTTAAATTCCCAAAACTGGATGTTCATTATTATTTTATCCATCGGTGCAAAAGTTTTGTGAACCTGAGTTCATCGTGATTAACAGAATTACTAAGAGATGATAATAGGGTGTCGAATCATAGAATTTCCATTTATTAAATAAGCAGTAAGTAAGTGGCATCAGTCTAGATGATGTAGTGCATCTCTGGATGTCAAACTCACACAGATGGGTGAGACAATTGATTGGTACCAAAGTCATTTTAATGAGGATACAGTTATGGATTAGAACAAGGTTACAGGCTCATTTGTATTTTCAGTGGAACTGAACAGGGTTTTCCCATTCCTGTCCTTTTATTATGCCAGTGGATGAAGCTGCACAATGATCCGGGAGTGGCGATATTGATCTCTGTGTCAAGTGGAAGACGTAATGAGCTGGTCAATTATGGAGGCAAGCCTTGGAATTGGACCAAAGCGTCCCAAGTCAGACAGCAACCAGCTCTGATGCCATCAGTCTCTGCATGGCCGTCAGGGAGAACAGATGACTTGCAGGGGGGCTGACTGAAATACAGACATAACTTGAGAAGGGACATTTATTTATTTTTTTGCGTCGTATGTACCTGCAGTGACTAGGTGATGTGCAACGGCGCATTTTATGCACGAACTGGGGCAGCGCGGCAGTCCGAAGGGAAGCCGACTATACCGCCGCGAGCCGGAACAACATCTGCGGCCACAGTCTCAGTCGCCGCGGCGGGGCCGCATGTCGGCGCCACGTACTGGAAGCAGGACCGTGGATCGCACTGGCGTACCCCCCCCTCCGCCTGCGACACCAGTTGGCTGAGCCATATGGACCTCAGACTGAGATGTGGGTTGCGAGTGCTATCGGGGTCCGCGTCAGGAAACTGGGTCTCTGTTGGGTCTACGGCCAAAATGATATGGACCAGGCAGTGCACTGGTACGCCCCCCCCCCTCCACCAGGCTGCTTGATTCTTGTCAGCTCAAGGTTGGCGTCTGTGTTCTACCCAATGGGCCACGTCCTCTCAGAGCTCATTCGCCGCTCTTTGGCAAACAGGAGCCCCCCTCCCCTTCGCCTGCTTTGTACATAAATGGGGGCGAAAACCCCCCCCACCCCATGCACCCATGCACACACACAGAATGCATTAGACACACCAGCATTTGCAATAAAGAAATAGTCTATTTTCAGGAATCGCAATGATGGCAAAAAATCACCGGAGAATAATAAATCTGCCTTTGCCATCTTAGCTTGAATAGAAAAGCTTAACTGCATTTCCCAATGAATTTACCCCCCCCTCCCCCCGCAGGAAATTGTTGAAAAAAAAGTGCTGTATTATATAAAACAATAATATTATTATGTCAAATTTGTTTGAATTAAACTAATATATTTAATTGAGCGAAAGGAGCTGAAAATATATAGAAAATATCATCATCAAGTATTTCTCCTCTGTGGAAAGTCACTATATTTGTAACAATGTCATGTAAAAATTAAACCTGACATTCATTCATTTACTGTCCAACTTTGCTCATCCAACACAATGTCAGAGGATGCCAGTGTCCCGTAGGGTACACACACATCTAAAGTGCTTATTACTATGGGGATCTGGCTTCTGTCCCCACTCTGTCACATTAGCTGTCCCTAGGAGACTCTGGAAACATTGACATGTCCTAGCGTCCCTCAGGGGGTTAGATATTCGGGCTTCTGTCACTCGTTGGCCCATCAGCAGTGCCCACCCTTAGCTGGGTGGTCGGAGTCGTGTCGCGCTGACCTCTGATGGCTTTACGTCACTTGATTAAAACCCGCAGGCCACCGAGAAGAAGAAGCAGGTGGCTAACAGCACGTGACAGTGACGTCACCCCCCTCAAGATGGTGTGACTGACGCACATGGGAGGAAACCTATAGGATACCAGCGAATCCCAAACTGGGTGAAAGGAGCGCTGCGTTTAGGCTTGTTGGGTTGCTGTTGCAACTTGTCTTAATACTGTTAATAAGGAGAAGAACTGACCCCAATTTCACGAGATTAGAGCAAAATCGTGGGCTTGAAAAATTAATGAAGAGCCTCCGTCATCTAAAGGAGAGCCTTACCGTCTTGAGTTGGTATTATGGGAAAAGATAGCATGGCTCTATCCCCAGAGAACAGAGTGAATACTGCTGTGGCAGGAAAGTGGCTCCAGTCAGAATCCCAGTACGATACGACTGTAGGGAAAAGAATTGCTAGAATCTAATCTGCTACAAGGAAGAAGGAAAAAGTGCAATATTTCAGCAGAGATTCATAGACCTGGGTGAGAGGAGTCATTGGAATGCTCTCCAGACTCGCTGTGGGGAGACGGTGCTTACAGACATAACGGAGTGCGCTGTAATCACTAACAGACGTGAACCCGAAAAGCATCCGGAGGATGAGGAACTATTACATTCATGTTGTAAAGGGACACCGCCAGGCGGAGTCTGTCTGTCTTCCATAACCGGCTATCTAGAACCGGGGTGTCGTGAAGCCGGAGTGCATCCCAGGAGGCACAGAGAATGAGGCAGGGGGCATCTCAGATTAGGTGCCTGCGCTACTTGGATTCGCAATATTTTACGGTCTTCTCCGAGTAAATCTCTCTTCCATTATTCTCCAGTGTTTCTCGTCTCTGCCCCATCTTCTCCTGCTTTCAGTCACGCCGCTCTCATGATGTAAGTTCCCCGACACTCTTTTTATGTGAAATAATAAAGCCTGGCTGATGACTAGGTCTCTATGCACACTTTACAATATGCTCGCCATATTTTAAGGAAAGACATTGATGGGGGTAATAATTATGATTGACCACTTGTTAGACCAATGAGGACCCGGGGAATGAGTTGTAATGAACGTGGACCAAGTTTGAAATCCCTGGTTTATATTTAACCTTACAAACGATGGAGTCGACCAGACTTCATTGCCTCTGTTAGACTATAATTTCAGCCCCTTTGCGGCATTAAAACTGTATGAGCATAATAACATTGGCACACATAGCCACAACTCACATTATAGATATGCTTTTATGTTCCTGTAGGAAATGACTGCAGGGAGGGAAAATGTGTCGGTGTGGCCCTAAGGACGAAACTGTCAAGCATCTTCAAACAAAACAGTGATTTACTTAATTGACGCAGGGAATCTTAATGTATAGCTGAGTATGAAAGTCGTGAAAAATCATCATTCTCCGCTTCCACAGTTCGGAGTCAAGCAAAGTTTGAAAATGATGACCATTGGAGCGTCCGTCACTGACCTTAGCGTCTCCAAAGTTCATGAAGTTACGATCACTGGACATGAGGGAGTGAAGCTGCAGTGAGAGGAGCACAGGAGCAGCCAATCACATCTCTGCTCGTCGCGCACATGGGAAACTGAGCCAATTTTCATCCTGACGGGTGAGATCTGATTCAAAAAAGCCGGTCTAGACACAGAAACCGTGCCCTGGTTTCCATGGAGATGGCCGACTCGCCCAGATAGAAGCGCTGTTTGACTGGCCAGTATGTGACAGTTTCAGTTAAGTTACAGGGAGTGTGAATTGGAGTTGATGACAGGTTAGGTAATCCCAGCTTGAGCTCAACAGCTTTTCCAGTGCTATTTTCTTAAAGTGATTGTCCAAAATTGTAGGACACTAAAATATCACAGAACTTCACATGCTATGTGAGATCATGGGTTTGAAGTAGCCATTACATAAGATTTATATAGGGATGACGATACATATCTTTTAATAATTATTAAGGGCACACTAGTAATTTAAAATGAATTATTAGGGGTCCAGAAACAAACATGGAACAGGGGCAACAAAGCAGATCACATGGGGTCAAACAGAAGTGATTATTATTATTATTTATAGTTACTTTAGAACAGCAGAAGAGCTGTTGGGTGTATCTGCTGAGATCTGTACACCCAGAAAAAGTCCGTAATTAAGCATCCACCGGTCTGGATTCCAGAGGTCTTCATCTCAGCCAGGGTGAGCCTTTGATCTCTTGTCTCCGGTTATCACTGCCCATCAGCGTGAGTAACACTCTGCGGCAGATTGACTCGTGCTGCCGGACACATTGCAGCTGCTCGACATCCTTCTGTGAGTCAGTTGTCGTGGAATATTAACGGTTAACCTGTGCAGCGGTCAGTCTGACATCACGTCTCTACTGGTCGCAAAGAGAGATGAAGCTTGGAGATGGGGAGATTTACTCAACCCGTAAGACGGGCATTGAGATAGAATGGGCAGTGCTTTTACACTGAGTGTTCAGACCTTGTGAGAGTGGTTTCTCTTAAACCCTATGAATAGAACACCTCTAACTGTGAGTGTATTGCGTGTTATTATTTTTGAAGTTGAGCAATGAAGGTATTTTAAAATCCATCAGTGATGTCAATGGTTATGTAACCAATTAAGTTCAGGGTAACCTGGAAATTGCTCAGGCTAACAAAGTTTCAAGTTTTTTGTCACACATGGTCTGAGGAATATAGTGAGATTCTTATGCCACAGTAGTTGGGTAGACTAGCCTAGGATACGTGAAACAGTAGTTCAATACAAGAGAAAACAGTGCAGGATAAACAGTAATGCAATACAGTGCAGGACAAACAGTAATGTAATACAAGACAGTGCAGGACAAACAGTAATGTAATACAAGACAGTGCAGGATAAACAGTAATGCAATTCAAGACAGTGCAGGATAAACAGCAATGCAATTCAAGACAGTGCAGGATAAACAGCAATGCAATACAATACAGTGCAGGATAAACAGTAATGCAATACAAGACAGTGCAGGACAAACAGTAAAGTGGTGACCTTGTGGGTCGTCTTGAAGAAAATTATGACACTTATTAGTACGAGAGGTGGCTGAATCTGAGAAGAAAAACAAAAAAAGGTATATATAAATTAGTGATTTGAAAAGAGAAAAAGCACGCTGCAGTCAGTGACGTACAATACCACTGCCGACACGTCCATCAGCGCCGAACAGCGATCATTTAAAAGCCATTAAGCGTCAGATCTGTGCAAATGTTTGCTGTATTCGGTGCAGGCTTGACTCTGCGGCCTTTTCCTCATTAAGCTGACTTGACAGTTCAGAAGGAGCCCCTTCAAGGTCGAAATGCCTCGCGAGCAGCGAATGCAAATGGGAACGTGAACGCGCAATTAGCATTCCGCTCGCAGGAAGTGAGGCGTCTTGCGGAGGCGGGTTTCTGCGGGTGCCGCTGGCGGCTCGCTGCCGCATGCCTGGCGCACTCACCGCAGGAGAAACATACAAATTTCCTTGGCTCCGGGGGAAATACAAATAGCCAGAGAATGAGCTGATTTTCTACTGACCTCCCTACCCCCCCCTCCCCCCATTCATTCTCCTGTTGTTACTCTTCAGGTATTTCCCATAAGCACTTGCAACATTGTCCGTATATATGCCTACTTTTATAATGTAACTAAGACACGCCCCCTACCAGCGATACAAAAGGAGTCAATCAAATAATAACATGATTTAAAGACTTTCTCTACATTTCAAGCCTATAATTTCAGTATGAAACGTCTCTTTCAACAGGAAAAAGCAGGCAAAACAAAGCAGTTACTTCACGGTTGTGAAGGGGTGTTCTTCTCTGTCAGGAAATGTGTGCATGCGTGTGCGCGTGTGTGTGTGTGTGTGTGTGTGTGTGTGTGTGAAGGGGCAGGTGGGTCTTGTTGTATTGCCAAAGGGATCAAGGTGAAAAATGGACACTGACATTGCGCTATTTTCCTCAGCCGTTCAGGTTTGATGGGTTTTCCTCAGGTGAGACACACTGTGAGAGGCTCTTCTATGAATGCATTATGAAGGTACAGTGAATGCGCTATGAATTCATTATGAAGGTACATTGAATGCTCTATGAATGCATTGTACACGTGCACTGAATGTTCTATGAATGCATTATGAAGGTACAGTGAATGTTCTATGTATGCATTATGAAGGTACAGTGAATGCTCTATGAATGCATTATGAAGGTACAGTGAATGCTCTATGAATGCATTATGAAGGTGCAAAGCATTCATGTAACCAACTATTCTGACCCCTGAGGTGAAACATAAGGTGAGAAAATGAAGGGGAGAATCGGTCACTCTGAGCGAAACCTGAAACTGTCCTTCGAAGCGTCTGTATCCGTTGTTGGGATACGACGGCAGCACCAGGACTGCAGTGGACTCTGAACCCAGTTTGAAGGAGAGCCGACAAAAATAGTAAGAAAAAGTAACAGGTCTATTGCAGGACACGCAATCATGTACTGGGCAATCTAGAGACGCCTGACTGTGTGTTTTTGGACTGAAGGAGGACCATGGTGACCATGCCACCCAGTTCTAGAAACATCTCAATGAACCTCGAGGAACTCGGGGACTGGCACAGTGAAAGATGACATTGGGTACCGGCGAGGCATTATTCTCCATCATTTAAAACAAAATGCCACAGGTCGAGTTGCACTGAATCTTTGAGAACTGCGGCATATCAGGTTAACAGCCCTGCATTACCCTTGGGGGACTGTCTGAATGGCCAATTGACGCTACGGAAAATAGACTCCCAGCCGTACAGCGTGAGCCGTAGCAGACTCAAATCCAAACTGATTGAAAGTATATTAGAATCCCCAGAATCCATTATGATGTCACAGAGTGGCTGGGCTCCATGCACCCTGCTTCACGTCGGCCTCATGAAGCACTCGTTTGAAGAAATTTACAGAATTTAGCTAATACCATGTGCGTGTAATTTTTCAAATTAGCGTCCCCTCCTGCACACGAATTAAATGCATTATCATCAATATACATGTTAAGCAGTTGCAAATCAAGGCAGTGAATCTCCTTTATTTTCAGGACAAGGGCAATATGTTTGTTACGGTTTAACGACTCCTTTATCTTTCGTTAAGGATAAAAGTTAATGCAAGTGATTATCTTATTTAGGGAGAGAAATTGACTAGCCCCCTGTGCAAGGCCAGCAGTTCTGTTTCTTAACAGGATAATTTCCCCCCCCCCACCCCCACCCCCCCAAACTACATTCCGCTGCTCCAATTGTGATTCCGTAAGGGGACAAGCATGTCTGGAAATGTATTGCCGAGATCCGGCAGATGAATGAGTTCGGTTAGCCATCACGCATCTCACAGAAGACGGCAGACGACCACATGATAAGATCTCAGTCGAGATGTTTGAGGAAAGACTGACTGAGAAGATTACTCTCTTTCAGTTTGCAGAACCTTCACGCGGATACACGGCTGGCCTCGCACCTCTGCTTACAGTTATCCGAAACTGTCTAATTATCCATAGTTTTGGTCGTCTCTGTCTGTCTTTATGAAACGAAAGTTATACTTTCTGGATATTCAGCTACAGACTTGGACAGAAAAAAAAAATCATAGGTGGTTCAACAACCCAACTGATTGGTCCCCCAGTGTGGATTTTAATGACTGGGGGGCTGCCCGGTAGATTACTGTGATTGTGCGTACCGAACAGGGCCGGGGGGCATTATCCCTCAGAACATTTCAGCGATTGGGGCATTTTTAGGGGTGTTCAAACTCAGAATTTTACTACCTGGCTATGTGCAATAAAAAATTTCAAACCTATTTTTATACGCCTGCTATTGACATTCTGCCTGCATAAGGAGCAGCTTGTAAATTACAGAATGTGTCAAGCTACTAATTTCCTGTACAGATTTGGATGAGAGGTATACCAGTATTAGTACCTAACTGGGTTGATCTCCAGTGTAGCAGTTTATACCTGTGTAGATCATTGGTTCAAATCCAGTGACTGGAAGCAAAGTCAAACCTCTGTTGTCCTCCTTGTTAAGGCCTTTAAGCTCTTGCGTTACCAGATAAATGGCTGAAGCTGTGCTCTGTTCAGTGCATTACACACTTTTTACCTGCTAGATGAGCCCTAACTAGCACAGAAGTAAAGCAGCGCTCCCTAAATCAGCAGAAGAAGATTAATTGCTAAATTTTCCCGGTATAAGATTATTTGGTTTTCAGTTATTGTTTTGCAGGATGTCAGTAGATGGGTGAAACATTAAACATCTCACAGGCTGTTTTCTCAGCATACATACCGTAAGAAGCAAAGGTCTAATTCAGAACAATATTCAAGCAGCATGAGCCACAACCTGGTTCGGCGCCTTGGCCAAAAAAAAAAAACGTGAAAGTGAGCTGGCGGCCGGTGAGGAAGAGTGAGCTCCTCTCGCCAGCTAATACCCGCGCTGATACGTCGCGGCGTGAGACTCCGAGGCAAACAGACAACCTCTGGGCAGGCTGTCAAAAACGGCGTGCTGAATCCCACTCTGCCTCCAATTATGCACTAACACATTTCATTTAAACTGTCGTCTAACTGCAGCCTCGGAAACTGGTGGCCAGCTACAAGGAGACCTTGATGCTGCTTCCGTTTTTATCTCATGACATTAATCTTTATTGCATTCGCCTGACATCCGTCCTCTTTCAGGGCAACCCCATGCGTGCTTGACTTCAGAACTTTCGGGAAACATCGGTCTTGTCCGTATCCTTCATTTTATTTGAAATCTTTTTTAATCTGGTAATTTCTCGACGACACTCAAGACTCGGAATAAGACAGCTGTGCAGCTTAAACCAAGAAAGTGATGCAGGACGTCACGCCTGTGTCTCATAAGTATTCAAGACATTGTTCCTTTGTTTCTTGATCTCACTTCTCGCTTTGATCAAAATGCTTTAGTACGTTCAAGTTGTGTAGAAAGGTCGGCGTTTTCATTCAGACACCTGAAGCCTGACTCTGGCTTAACATACAGAAAAGTAACAGTGTCTCTGGGCAATAATTTGGCCAGGAGCAACACAACCTGCTTGTCAGCAGCTCTGCATGGCCTCCCTGTATTCTATGAGTTAATCGCAGAGTTTCAGCCTAATATATACAAAAAATGAAGCCAGCTATGACTGAGCATTCCCAATACAGTAAAACTCCTCTAGCTTTTCTCACTGCTATCTATATGCATAGGGAACTGTCTATTCTCTATGTATTAACCCGATTTTGTTAATTGCTTTGAGAAATGTTTCTGTCCCATCGACAAAGTGAAAGAAAAAACATCGCATGCAGAGCACAGGATAATTGCGTCTTTGACGAATAGCTATGAAGCGCCAGGCCTGTATTCACCTGTAATTAACTTCTCCCCCCGCCTCCCCAGACCTCCGTATGGGAATATGCCCCGGATCCGAGGGCCACGTTTGTTTATGGGCTGGCACCCCAGTGCACCCTATGTCCACTGATGCAGAAATGAGCGCTGGTGCAATTTACCCGGCGTGAGCTAAACCGAAAAGGCTAAGCCAGCAGTAGGAAATCAGGGATGAGTGTGGCATTCCAAGCAACCCCCCCCCCCCCCGTCCCTCGCACTTTATTTTGGACTGCGAAAGGCCAATGGTCGGTGCGGGCAGCGTCCGGGTGTTATTTAACCATCTGTCGCCTCTGTGGTCCAGGGAACATTTTAAATGCATCGATTTTGGGAATGCATTACGGGTTACTCGTGGTTCAGGCGCGTTTGCAGTTTGTATTGGTGCCTGTGTACGACTGCAAAATTAACGTGAATGTTCAGAGCTGCATGCGGCGCCGGAGATCAGGAAAAAGGGACGTCGTGCATTTCCACACTCAAGCACGGGCACCATTCCCGAATGCTAATTCCGCGAAAAGAAGACCTAGCCACCTTATGAATTCCCAGAATGACCCCATGGCTACGCACACACACCAGGAGATGAAAGCTAACATACCCAGGGCCACTCCACACTAATCTGCGAAGGAGTTTTTTCTCTGTGTTACTTGATGGCTGATAGTCCTTTGAGGAGCCCAATCTTACGTAATAGCGAAGATTCGAAGGTATACGTAATCATGCCCTTGAGCCTGAATACAGCGCCTATTTAGGGACACTGAAAATGTAGCTTTATCACCTTTCCTTGAGCAGTGAAGTGTATTCCAAAGATGTCACCCCCCCACAAAACGTTCCATAAAGGACAAATGCATTCAGCTTTCCACAGCTTTATGGGCCATCGGCATGTCGGTGACACATATGACACATACGTCATGCACTGAGCTGAAATTTCCCTCTCCGGAATCAGCGGTGGCCTGTGACTCTTCCGAGCTGATGGAAAACACCGGGCGGTTAATGGGTGACTGATTTTCACACCATCCCGGAGCCTCTTTTTGCGTGAAAGTGCCGTAAGGGACAAGTATGTGAGCACCTTATGTTTGTCGGTGACACAAGCATCTGGATCTCATTTGGCGGATGCCACCCCATTTGTGGACAGCAGTGCAGACATCCAGCCCGATACACACGAGGCAATTCATGTTCTCATAAGAGCTAAGCCTCTGTGACTGTGATCAGTAGGTTGCTAGTTCAAACCCAGCCTTAAGCTCAGTACACACAGTAATTATAATAAATAATTGAATTTGTTAAATGTGAATTTGTTAGGTGACTAAAATCATCCCAGCCTCCTGCTAAATACACAAAGCAGCAACTGACTAATGTTTTCAAGACCTCTGTGACCTTATTGTGAAGCTAAGTTATACATCAAACTTGTTTTTTTTTACTTATGGCCATTTTATTTCTTATTAGCACTGAAAGTGAAAGTAGGTTCAGTCTGGTTAATTTTTACATATTTTTACAATTTGCCATATCCAGCAGATGGCCCAAATGCTTAAAAAAAAAGGTTTAATGAAAACACGAGTCAATTGCAAACAAATTAAGGTCAGTTTCATACACAGACACGGAGTGGATACATTAGATCAAACTTTTGCATGGAGAACGAATCTAGGACACAAAGTTGGAAATGGGAAACTGGAGAAAACGTCTTGGGACTCAGGACCCACTGCCTACTAAACTGTCATCTGCATGCTGGTATGAAAAAACACATTAGTGTTGTGTAGTTTGGAATTGTGAAGTGAGCTTTATATAACGGCCAACTGGGTCAGCCTGTGGTAGCAGCAGTTGCACTGCAAGGGCTGAGGGCAGTTCCAATACATTTCACTGATTAGGGACCCTCCAGCTGAAGTCTTTAATTCTAAGAGTTGTTTGTAGAGATTACCAGAATACCTGCATTCAGAGAGTACAGAATGTGTTCCTGTTTTCACATATTAATCAGTTCAATTAGATAATAAAGGGGCAAGACCTTACAATGTTGTATATTGGAAAAAAGAGTTCTTATAGTCTGTATTAATCTTAATGGGAAGTCAATGAAGTAATAAAGTCGTACTTCTGGGTCTGGTCGCAATTCTTACTGCAGCATTT
This sequence comes from Stomatorhinus ivindoensis, assembly GCA_019775895.2. Taxonomy (NCBI): domain Eukaryota; kingdom Metazoa; phylum Chordata; class Actinopteri; order Osteoglossiformes; family Mormyridae; genus Stomatorhinus; species Stomatorhinus ivindoensis. The sequence continues at coordinate 3,760,882 of JABFEB020000047.1, forward strand.
TTGGTCAATGGGTGCCATTTGTACTCTCTGAAAGAAAACCATTGTGGTAGTTTAATCTACTACAGACAAAAAGCATGTGTTTCTTTGTGTAGAATGGCGACGATGCAAATCTCCACAGCTTCACATGCTTCAGATAAAGAAGAGGATGGAACCCAGTGTCAAGCACACTGAGGTACTTAAATATGTCTTGTGTTGGAAATCTGCAATTTTCTGCAGGATTTTCTTGATAAATATAGGCCTGAGAATTGTCTTTATTGGAACACAGAGAGCAACACTGGGCTTCTTAAACAAAGATACAATTACTACAGCTTTGAAAGACTCAGGAAAATAACAAAATAATTGTGAAGTTGATGCAAGACAGAGAGCAGAGTCAAAACTGCAGGCATTCTCATAGGATCCATTTGACAGGAAGTTGATTGTGTTTTAGAAATTGTGATCCCATGAATCACTTTTGGAATGACATCACAGGTACATCAACTGAACTTCATAGTGCTTCAAAATTCCCAAAGCAAAACAGAGTTAAAACGCCTTTGTTATATAATATAATCTACAATAGTCTCTGATCCGCCAGTAAAGGTTGCTAATGGCACTTTTC
>JABFEB020000047.1:3770628-3783196 GCA_019775895.2 Stomatorhinus ivindoensis
CCGCACGTGTAAAGAAACGTTAAGCGACACCATGATCTGTGGCATCACGGGGAAAATGGCACTCGGGAATGTCATGAAGTATCATGGCTAAACCGGTCGCGGCTAATGGCCCCTCTTTTGGATAAATGTAATACCTTACAGTGGCGATTCCGCGCACATCTGGAACAGATGCCTTGTGGCATTCCATCAGACCCGGCTACGTAAACCACTCGCCTTTGATTTTCTACATGATTTTTTCCAGATTTTGCCCAATTTGATGGAAATATGGATTTTATGTCTTTTCAGTTCAAGAACAAGGAGATGCAGCTTTCATGTTGGATTTTTTTTATTTTAATTTTTTTACTGAGCACTTTTTCAGTTATGGACAATTTACTGGATCATTTCAAGTTAAATGCCTCATTAGGAATGACAGGAGGTTCCCTCCTGAGACCTGACCCAGTGTCGTTAATGCCCGTTCATACACCTCAGCGTCAATGCAGGCCCAGTCGTTCAGCCATTGGCTGACAGCCATCGCGGCGGCACTTCTGATTGGCTGAGTCCTGAAGAACGAGAATCTTAAACCTTCGTCCGTCGCAGTCCAAAACTTTGTCTCTTGCAGAGAAAATGTTGAAATTCAGGTCTAACACTTTTGAAGGTTTTCACATTTGGGGGGGGGGGGGGGCGCGTACGTTTTAAGCTACTGAAAAGCTGGCGCGTAACGGAGAGATTGTGCACTGTGCTGACATGCCAAAGAAAAGCATTTTGGTGACAGGCGAATCTTTTCCCCAGACAATGCAGGCAACCATTCTCCACCTGGGCCAAATAAGACTGGCATCACTTTTCACCTTACATTTTCTCTTTATGTGAAGGATTAATTATTAAATGTCTGTGCAAAACAGAGAAATATGAATTTTTCAGGTCGGGGCGTGACTATAGTCTCTCACCTCTACAAAGCGGACCCCCCCACCCCTTCACCGTCATAAGATTTGTGGCTAAATGACCCAAGGAGAACCCTCACCCGCCCTCCCACCCCCGGTCAGTGATGAAATTGATCATGGGGTCCTACCCTCGGGTACCCTCCACTAAATCGCCCTCTTGGGTTCCCCCCCCCACTTTGAGATCGGGGCACAAATACCAAGAAAGACCCCTCCTGTTCACTGGCAAAATATCTAATTGCAGATGCTTGACAGCAAATTCCTGGGCAGGTCTCTGTGGCTAGACTGCCGCTGGTTCATGGGAAATTCGTGGAAAGTTAAATTTCGTTAACGTTGCACGTAGCTGACATATAGTGCACGTCAGCGCCTGGTCGGAATCTCGCACGCGGCCCCAGCTCAGCTTCCTGTTCGCCCACCGCCCAGAAGATGACTCCATGGGTGGTCTTTGGTCACCTAATGGGTTGGCTCAGTACCTGGTAAATACAAATGATAATAAAGTAGTGGCGAAGCATTCAACTAACTAGGTCTTTGAAGGTCTTTTGGCCCAGAGCATCACAATGTCAGTCACAATGAAATCTTGCAGTTTGGAATCAAAATGACCTCAGGATACAGCAGACATATCTGTGGTAATGTTGATGCGTTAGTAAATTATTAATTCCTAAGAGGTAATTACATAAAGTGCAGTACGACTTACGCTCTTTTGACAGTGATATAATTTGCTGCGCTGTAGCAACGCCTTGTGTAATTATTTTAACATCTGCTGAAATATCTGAAAGGGATTTGATCTGCTTTTCAACAGTGACTTATATGTGAGCAGTGAAACACGAGGACTTCTGCCTTGCATGTTTTTAAAATTGTTGTTACAGCTGTTCCTGTCCAATGCACATATATTTATGCATACTTTTAATCAGGCAATTTCTTCTATTTTATTCTGTCAGCATGTAGCTGTAGCAAAGTTACGCTGTCACCAAACATGGAATTTACAACGTTAATATTAGCGGAGTATGTCTGATCTTTTACGGCCCATACGGAATAGTTGAAATTCACCTCACATAAAAAATGAGTTGCACAAGGTTGCTATTTCACATTTTCTGACGCTGTGGCTGCATTTGCTCTATTTTAAAGGACACGTAACACTTCAGTTGCTCTCCATCCTTCAGTTTCAACAGGGGTGGTGGTATAGATGGCCACAGACTGAAAAAAATCAGTTCTACAGCCCAGTAGTATATTACTTACCCTTTATTGACCTCATAAATAATTAAAGTTTCCTTTGACAGTGTAGACCAAAACTTCTGAGCGAGAAAGCCTTTGTCGAACCACGTCGAACCACAGTAGATGCATGAACACATTCAGAATTAGGTTTTTAAATTTTAATTTCTTGATTCTGTTAAGGATGCCCTAAGGACAGCAAAAGAATTAGCTTAACAATAAAATAAAGAACAAGGAGGGAAAATATATATATATAAAATTATAAATTATATTTTTAGAATCAGTCCACTTTTTCAAGTATGTGCATATTCAGTATCCAGGGGCGCTGTAAAGGAGTTAGGATGGTTTCCTAAAAAAATTTGGAACATAATTGGACTAGTCTGTGTTAGGGGCCCAGTATGATACGCATGAATGGAGCCCAAAATCTGCAGTAGCTTCCCAGTCAGTACCAAACCAAAACACAAGGCATTCACCTTAATTTATAATATCCGACAAATCATTTCTGTTCTGTGACTTATTTAAACCATTTTCACCTTGCCTGTGTAATCGTGTTATATGACGCATATGTGCTTCTGTATGGACAAGCAGCTGGAATCCGTGGCCGCAAATCCTAGTACCTTCCGATGTGTTTCGGTGCCACTATATTGCTTAGCGCACATTGTACCGATCCGTAAGTCACAGTGCGACAGTAGTGTGACAGCAGTTCCCCATGTTCCGAATACTGTACCTTTCGCTGTAGCGAGGTGGTGGAGAAACCGGAGAGCTCTGCTCCTTCCCAATGAAAACAGGATTAGGTGTGATGGACCTCTTCTTAAAAACAATTAAACAGACCCCTGATTTAATCTGTGGTGTAAGGATGGCTGGGAATGAGAGGGAAGAGAAGAATAGATTTGAGGCCGTCTAAGGATGACTTCTGGGGGGGGCAGCAGGCCACAGAGGGGGCACTAACTCTGCGAAGCAGAACTTCACTGTCAGCAGCACACCAGCTAATGAGGATCTACTCATCTTCCAAACACTTCTCCAGAACAGAGTCACAGGAGGCATGTCTTAGGCAGTAAAGGGTACGTGGCGTGGGACCACCCTGGACGGGATGCAGGTCCAGAGCACAGCACATGCATACACGCTGGGAAGCTCGAGATGCCGTCCTTCATAACTGCAGGATGGAGCCTCACATGCCGGCTGTACCTGCAAACTCAGCACACACAGACTCAGCCTCACCACCTAGGAGGTGTGAACCAGCAGTGTTGCCCCCTAGAGTGCTGGTGAAGAGGCACCAAAACCTATGCTGTATCCAAGCCGTGCCGCAAACTGACGGTTTTCCATTGTAAATTATCCAGGCCGTACCCGAGACATTACCACCCTACCCAAACCCATGAATTAATCAGTTTTCTCTAATCACCCTATGAAATGAACTTGTGTTCGGGGAGACCCAGATATATGATAACCCTACAGTTAACTCTTGTCTTACAATATCTACACACCATTGATGCAATTTACGTGTATACAAGTCTTTTTCAACAAGCTATGAAGCGCTAAGATAACGTTGGTCAAACTTCAAGCAAACAACACGATTCACTGTTCACAAAAAAGCAAATATGAAGTGCCAATGGTTTCAGGAAGCGGATGTCACTCATGAGCAGCATGTCACGTACGGATGTGCATATCAATTCATTTTTAGAGTAATCGTGTGCTCGAGCCTAGCAAACGCTGTGTGTGACGACACTGAGCGGCTGGCATGTTTTGAAAATTGCTGCCTTTTCCTTCCCTTCTTTCTCGACTGTAATTTGCAACACAGAGTCATATGGGTTGCGGCGCTAAACCAAGACGAACCGCCAATTTTTCAAAAACTGCCTGGATGTCCAGGCAGGGGTCCAAAAAGAGGACATACCCGTGAAAACCTGGACGAATGGCAACCCTACCTTTACCAAGCCGACCCTTCTGCACCGGAACCGAGCTGTAAGTAGGGTGTCATCGCAGTTTGGCTCAGTTCCTGTATTCCACTGCAGAAGTACCATACAACACCTGCTCAAGAGCAAAAGGAGACCGCGGAGTTCAGGGGACACGTTCCCAAGGCCCAACGCAGCATTAGGAAGCCGGTGACAGCCATTCTATCACAAAGCACTACCAGATTTGAATTATTGATGGTGTGGTTTGAGGTCGCCATCGATTCTGATTTGTGGGTGTCTGATCTGAACGATAAACTGTCCACGACGACTGGGCTGGGTAGCACAGTGCACGGCGGAATGCAGTTAAGGTGAAGACTCGCGGTTCCACGCGACACAGGTGTGTGTTACGCTAGCACCTCAAGCAAGGTATGGCATTTCTGAAGGTTTCCATGGCATGGCAGGCTGACCGGATGTGGCCATCATGGGCAAACAGTAGCTCAGTGTTACTGCAAACTCCAAGCTCAACAGAACGACGTGTTCTTAAGGTGCCAATGACATGGCTGGTTGCCACTGATTACACTCTCAGAAAAAAAGGCTAAAAATTTGTACCTCTTCTTGACACTGGACTGTAACCAGAGTTGGGTAATTCAGGGCCAGAGAGTAAAATGTCAGCCTGGGACTTTGTTTCAACTAACCAACTGAGCATAAAGAGTCACAGTCACAGAGTCACAGTCACAGATACTCAACTGGTTGGTTGAAACAAAATTCCGGTCTGGACTTTTACTCTCTGGACCTGAATTACCCAACTCTGGCTGTAGCCTTGTAATTGTACCTTTTAAGGTACAGTCATGGACTCTGAGAACATCCCAAAGGTACAAACAGCATTAATGTACCATAAATGGTATAGAAATGCTCCTCAGAGTCCATTTCTGTACCTTATAGGTACAATTACCTACAGCTAAGGTACAATTTGCAGACCTTTCAGGGTACAGCCCAGTGACAAGCAAAGGTACAAATTTTTACCCTTTTTTCTGCGTGTAACTGCTACCGTCACTCTTCACATTCTGCATATTAAAACACTTATATGCTGCCAGAGGCGCCGCTATATTTCACATACTCATATATCCTATGAGATATGAAATATGTAAAAAGGCCCATTATATTTAATATAATGCAATACACTCAGAACTAAAGTACTGCTTTATAACATTATCAAAAGGTTTACAGTATAAGTACTTTATAAATGTATTTTTAATCTGCAATTTCTATGTTTATAAAGGTTTACACATTATTTTTAACTTGGCAGGGTTCAGGGAATGATTTTTAATTCCCTCCATACTGAACCAGTTACTATTGTCATTATTACTGAATTAAAAAAAAACTCTTAACAGTGTTTCTCAATATGTGTTACATGAACTTAAATTAAAATGACACAGAGTTAATATTTAAAATGTGCCAAAGCTATGAAATCACGGCACTCTGTTTTTAGACACACATTATGCCAACATGTACGTCTCATACACATCCTACTCTGTTCATTCCATATTCTACTGTATCATCCATGTTTAATAGGACATTTTTGTAATGCAATGCATGAAACAGTAATGAGGTGGAATGGCATCACCGATGTTACAGTGGTGGTTTCCCAGATGCTTCTGGGCTGTTCCTAGCGCACTGGGGATGCAGCACATGGCAGTGCGTGTTTGATGCTGCCTTCCGTGCTCATCCCGGGGCGTCGGGGAGGAGGGTGTGCTGCTCGCCTGCTGCGAGGCGTGAAATCCGCGGGGGGACCCGCTCGCAGCACTCCAGCCTCGTGTCAGCACTGGAGTTTGTTCTGTGTGCCGCGTGCTGAAAGGTTCAGAGCACCGTTCCCTAACCCGGTACAAAGCACAGACAGTCCACGTCTTTGCTCCATCCCAGATCCCAGTTAGAGGGAGCAGAAATCTGGACGGTCCGGGCAGGGAGCCTCGAACGCCCAGCCAAGCCGCATTCTGGGAGCTGGGGCGGAGCAAAAACGCGGACTGTCTGGCGGTCCCTGGAGACTGGGTTGGGAAGCACTTGGTTTAAACGAACCACAGGGCTTCCCAAATTGGATCTGGTTCTTCCTGCGGTTTTCGACTGAAGATGCCAGCGCGCCTTTTGCTCCCTCTCAGCTCTCCAGGGGACATGGAGAGGAAGAAGCAGTACTGATTAAAAAAACTCTGACTTCAGGATAATCTAATACAAACTATAAAAAAATTGTGCTATATATTCAATTTAATTGAATTCAATGTATTTTTATATAGCACCTTTCACAATAGAGTTGACTCGAGGCACTTTACATGGGCGTTTGGAAATACATGACCTCATTATTTATACAGAATATGTCAGGTCAAGTCAGCTTTATGTATATAGCACTTTAACAACAGCCCTCGCTGACCAAAGTGCTTTACATATATCATTCTTTCACAGCAAGGTGTCAAGGAATAAGATCAGCGTTAAACAAAGGATGATACAAAAACAGGGGAAAGGAAAGACAAGGAAAGGAAGAACGAGGGAAAGAAAGCCGGATGACAACAGAGGAGAGGAACCGAAAACTCTCAAGTAGGGAGAAGAATAAACCTCTGTGGGTCAAAGGTCAGTTGACTGCCCAACCCCCCCAGATACACCCACAGTTGGCAGATACACCCATGTCACAGATATATACAGAAAACTCTCCCTAAAAACTCCCCATTTTATAATTTTATAATTGGGGGCAGTGTGTGGCTCAGTGGACTAAGCTGGTGTGCTTGTAATCACAAGGTTGCTGGTTCAAATCCAGCCTCAACCTGTCTGTGGATCCTTGAGCAAGGCCCTTAACCCCCAGCTCCCTGGGCGCCCGAACAGGTGGCTGCCCCTTGCGGACAGCTTACTCTGCAAAGAGCAAGTGGAGAGAGGCATAAAAGGAATTTCCCCACAGGGATAATGAAGGATTGATTATTATTTTTAAAAATTATATATATGCTATAATATTTTCGTATTATTTGCATTTCGCTCCACATCTCCTGGTGCGGATGATGATGATGTGGCTCCATGGATGACAACCGGTACAATGTACCATTCCCAAGTAATCAATTATAATCCATCAGAAAGTTTGCTGAAGCAGCGATGGTTTATACGCAGAACTGTATGAGACAACTAAAATCAGAACATTATCAATAATTTATCTGTGAACCAATCTATAAAACTATCTATAAAATGTAATAATGCATCAAACCCCTGAGAAATTAAATCTCTGATTTATTTGACCGCTGAATTTATGTGATTATTTTGTATTTTGTGCTATATAAAGCTTTCAACATGGGAGAGCAGAAAGCCAAAAATACAATTTAATTTGAGTGAAAGAAATCACGAATCAGAGAATTAGTAGAGACTGGCTTAGGTTGTTCATTTAATAATAATTTTCTAAGGTAATCCTTTTATTCTCTCAATTTAAATCGCAGGTTACTTTACTAAAGCAATTTCAGGGTCCAACAATGGTCCCTTCTGGGAATTAAACAAGCAAGCTTTGAAGTTTTTCACTTCTGTGAGCAGGGTGTTTGTTAGGCCTCTGTGCCAGCGATTGGAAGTGCACTTCTTTAAATCACACGTTCGGCAGAGTAGCCACATCTCTGCCAGCCCATCGAACAGGGACCTTAACATCCACAGAAAATTACTCCAGGGGTGCTGGGAAAATATCTGATCCTGTACTCGGACCCCTAGCCTCACTCTCACCTCTATATGTAATTTAAAAAAGGGGAGAACAAAATGTTATGTGGAAAAAAAACCAGTTTCCAATGTACCCACAATGTACAAATGGCAAGTAACACTTCATTTTATCTCTTGCATCTATCTGAGGGCAATCCCTACCTATACCAAGTGCGAGTGAAAAGCCAGACATTTGGCATGTCTGTGGACAAAGCTAGCAGACAAACTAGTGCTCCTTCCTGTCACATGACACCAAGCCCCGCCCTACTTCCTGTGTGGTGTTAAAGGGCCACAGCTGGGCTGTTATGCTTGGTATCCTGGTCAGGAGGCAGGAAGCCAGCTGACACTAAGTGGAGTGAGCTGCGTTTGCCCTAACGTATTTTGTGTTACGGGTGAAGCATTAAACTGTTTGCCACATGACCGAGGAGCTTGGCCAAGTCGTGTCAATGGCTCTGGGACAGCTCATGAGAACGGGAGCATTAAGAGTTTGCAGGGACCACATTTTCTGTATCGGTAGCAGAAATGCAGTGATAGTGCGGTCACATGATCAGGTTCAGGCGAGTGTCGATTTTACCCAAAGGTCTGCCAGTTTTTCCCTTCCTGAAAATTCTCTTATGTTGCTTTGTACTTTGAGTACTTCATGATAAATAACCGTTGAGTCTTATAACCTATAGATAGGGCTGAATTTTTTTCCACGTCCTTAACATCAGAGTCTATTTAAAGTCAGCTGATGCCTGGCTGTGGAAATGCTCATGCCTGACAGCGGCGAGGACGGGGCGAGAGTGCTTTATGAGGGGCAGGAATGAAGGAGACAAACTGGGCTTATTTCAGGATGGTAACTCCTTGAAGGCCAGCCGGGGGTGGGCAGTGTGATTCATCTCTGTCCCATCCTACCACGAAGGCCGACAAAGCTGTTCCTCCTTCCACTACCTGGCCTAGTTCTCCCGCAAAACATTCTCCACGGTTCCTCAACCCGCGCGTCGCCTTTCGTCAACTCCACAGCCGCTATGACGGCGAGGAATAAGAAGGAGGAGGATGAAGGTGCCAAGCCGAGATGCCCAGCAAGTCTAAAACTGACGGGACGCTAAGAATTCCCCAGAATGTTATTTAACGTTGATGCTTTTACTTCTTCTGTGGCTCAAGTCAAATGAAGAGATTTATGAGTCACATGTCTACAGGATATATGGTAAAATGCAGCTCTATAAGCAGAATGGGTAACACAAATAATGTAGCATTACCAGTGATAATATGGTAAAACGATACTTGCGACAATCGATAGTGGTAACAATGTTACGTACATGTTTTTATGTGCAATTCCGCTGATATGAAAACAAAATATAATGCATTTTAATCTTTATACGCTAACTCTGCTTCATTTGCGTTATACAGGTTAAAATGCAAGGTATTATCTTGTAACTGCAGTGCAAATGCACATAAAATAAGTACGCATTATATTTGTGTGTGTAACTGTGATTTTTCACAGTGCAGTTATTGTGATTTTATCTATCTATATGCACGCATATGTTGCACATTTATATGCATACACTGTAGGTACAAAACAATATGATGTATGGATATATGTACAATATAAATGTATTTACATGTATTAGCGCAATGTGTAAAGTAAACGGCACACAGCATGATTCCACAACCACAATATGTACTATATATGTGTGTAATAAGGCACACATGTCATCCAGACACGCCTCATGCAAGCTTGCGCCATTACTGTGAACCGTTGTTCAACCGTTGTTGAAACTGTGTTATCGTTGGGAGAATGGATCTGTCCTCCTATGGGGCTCCTTCACTCCCTGACAGCTGGTCGTCGCACTGCGGGCCGTCGCATTTTCGCTCCTTAGGAAATCGCATCGATGGGGCCGGCCGGCTAATCTCCGTTAGCACCTTTTTGGCTGCGATTGCTGGGCTTTTTACGAGGGCTCTCCCTTGCTTTTTGCTTGCGATTCATCTCATCGGTGGCCTGGTTATGATGAGCTGTGCGAAAAATAATTGTCACAACACACTTATGTGGCCCGAAGCGAAAGGCCTTTTTTTAGGTCTATGGAGCTTTAGGAGATGGAGTGAACTTTCGACCCTGCCGCCTCCTCACCCGCTGCGTTCCAGTTATATCTCACAAGAACAGCCCGTCATGGGTCTGTGTGCTTCCCTGTGCTTACTGGGGGATGCAGGGTATGGTTTTATTCAGGTGAACTGGAGTATGCAGCAGAATGGGGGCAGGCTAACGTTTTGCGACGCTGGAAAGAGACCAGTGAGGAGTGACGAGATGATACGAGTGTCACACTTCGAAAACGACACAAGGTTTTGGGAAGCTTACTATTGACATGTAATAGGTTACAGAGGAATAGTTACCCTGTTAAAAATGTAACTATTTTGTAAGTAATGTGACTATTTTGATTCCTTTGTCAAAGTAATGTAACTTATTATATTTCATTAGTTTTTGATAACTTTTCTAACAAAGTTTTAAACTGGGCAATAAACTGGAAAAGCCCTAAAGCCTCTGCTGACCCCTTTGTAATCACCAGTATTTTGACTAGTAATTTACTAGTAATTGAATTACATATTTTTTCTTAGTAACTGTAATGGATTGCATTTACATTTATTTTGTAATTTAATTGCACAACACCATTACACGTAAGCAGTTATTCTCCACTGCTGATGACACGTAGCATCTGTGAATGTCCTTATTAATCTCAAGACTCGATTCTTTGTTGACATCGTACATGACGGTGGATTAAGGACTCACTGAGTGCTGCAAGCAACAAGACAAGACATGTGATATATAAACAATAGGTACAAAGGTACGAATGGATAAATAGCATGTGGTGGTGTGGTGTGTGGGTATGTGTGACAGTCCTCATTAAGTACCGGGGTCAGCCTGGTTACTGCAATGGGGTCGAAACTCTTCTTAAATCTCGCAGGCCGGGCTCCTGCTGCCTCATGCCTTCTGCCAGCAATTCAAACAAACAGCTGAGTTTCCTGACTCAGTCATTCTGTGCCTGTGGAACTCTGTGGGTCTACATTAGACACACAAAGCAATAAGCATGAATTATGCATAATTGTATATCTTGACATTTTGTGTGTGCTATATGAGATTTTATGGAATTTGTTTTTCGCTCTGTGAAGATGCGACACATATTGGTCAATTAGCGATGCAATTAGCAGCCTGTGGCCTGGGACCCCAAATGGCGCTAATGTGCCGTCCCGAGTGGACATGCTAAAATGCTTATTATTTAATCAATGCAGAAAAAGAAAGTGGAATTCGCCTGCAGTTTATAATAGTCTAATTTTCATCTACTTCCTAACCTGGATTCTTCACAATAAATGTACGTACTCCTCTACGTGACTTTGCAGTAGAGAGAAAATGTTTACCTAAATTTTGCTTTTAAATATAGCCTTATTCAGACTGACAGTCTTTCTTGGAGCTGTAAAATGCGAACATCTGAGTCACTTCCCAGCCAAAAATACAGTGCAAGTTTAAATTACAAAGCAAGCTTTTCAAAAGAGTATTTATCTGTTTTTTTTCTGCTTTTAGAAAGTGACTCTAATATAATTTAAATTTCAAATGGCCACATTTATGGACACTCAGAGTAAAGGCTCTTTTAGATGGAGTAATTTTATGCAGTACAATGGGCAATTCACAAATGATGAAGAAATGCAATTTAGATAATGGAATTTTAAATGCATGCTCTGTCAAATGTTACATTCATTACTAGCATGTCCTAACAAGTTTTTACACTAACTCCTGCAGGAGTTAAAATGACAAGTGTATGGAGCTGAATGACTTGCATCGGCCAAATGTGTCAAAGGCCAATAATTAATTTATTTTCCTGATGTTCTTCAAATAGGCTTCAAACAATAAATATATAATTATCTGTCACAGGGAAGGTATACATTTAGAAGAAGTACAGGTAGGTAGCTTCCATGAAAGATTTATTGAGGTGATTGTCCTTGCAATTGGGAACCACAGACACAGGAATTATAATTTTTCCTCAGTAAATCGTAAAAAAAAATTAAAAAATAAAATAAAATAAAGGCTAAATAAAATTTAGGAGATCTGTCAAGGTGAACATCGCAAAAGAACCTGGACAACCAATTAGGCAAGGGTCATGTGTTGCCTCAGGGCCAATCAAAATCATTGCAGATAATCAAACCTTTGCTCCTGAGTTTCATCATGTTCAGGCTGTATGTCGTAAACCAGTGGGTGAGAACTGATGTCAGATATTAACACGACCGTAACTAATTGCACTCGTCGGATCCCCACTTGAAAGCTTGCGTTTTATCTGAGCCACCATGTTCTGTGGTAATGTTTGAGGTAGCTGTTATACGTGTGGGGAATCTCCCTCTGCGTCGATCTGTCCGATCTTCAACGCGGCACGACTCCGCTGAGAAGAAATAGGGTCCTATCCAGACCCATCAGGTGAAATATACCGTAGGACACAGTTCTTCAGGACTGCATTGACAACTATCTCCAGGCTTCTGCTTGCAAGTATCTGTATCTGAATGCACTTCAAGATGAAATCTTTGAAGAAGGACAATGTAGTAAAAATTCAGCAGTGTTTATACAACACCAATGATATTAATGCACATATTCATCAACACTTGCAGTTTATGCACAACTGTCACTGCCTCCGATGACTGTTAAATAACAAATATCGAACTGACGCATATGTATATTTTCTGGCAGCTGGGTGTTTGGTATGACGTCGGCGCTGCGCTGAGAGAAGGGGATATGATTGCCGTAGATGGGAAGGAGCGGTAACGTCTGTTCTGGGGAGATTTTCATTCAGGTCAGGGCTGAATGCGATGAGAGGAGGGGGGGGGGGGGGGGAATGGAGG
>JABFEB020000047.1:3816109-3834946 GCA_019775895.2 Stomatorhinus ivindoensis
GTCCCAGTTTGGTATCTGCCTACCGGCACCCAGCGGAAGAGACTCCGCCCCTTCATATGAAATTCTCATCATCTGCTTGTCTGTGGGTTTCGCATAACAAACAGGAGAAGCCGATGAAAATCACATTTTCTTTCAGATCGGCGTGAGGCTCGCCAGACAGCGCCCGCCGGCTACTGCTGGTGCCTGGTAACCACTAGCCAAGGAAAACCAACCCTAAAAATAAATCCTAATACCTGTCTCGCATTTTGGCTGAGAAACAGATGTCATGTCTCTTGGATAATGATTATCCACTATGTTCCACTGAGTATTTGTAATGCTTTATGTATGACCTAGATTAGCTTTTTTTTTTTTGCATCAGTTGTTAACCTGTTTTGAATATTTAATTAACACCTTGAACTGATATTGCAATGAAGTGCAACAGGAAAGTACTTGTGAGGCGGCTGCCCCCGACTGAGACTAAAATCCATTCTGACAGTCAGTTTCAGCGCCTGAAGCCAAACCTAATTCTCTGAACCCCATGGTACGTTCGGGATAACGACTGTCACAACCCTAAAGGTGCTTGCAGAAAAGCTCCTTATAGACCAGTAGGTGACACTGTTCCCTATGGACAGCAGGATTCCTGGGAGCCAAATAGGAATAAACACAAATGGTATTCTTATAGCCTTCATGTCGACTCAATTACCAGTTTTATTGCAGTGGCCTTCACGGTCAGCTGTAACGATAAAAGGTACTAACTGTGCTGTTTGTTGTTGTCCTGACTTAGGGTGCACGTGTGCAGTCCTAGGAAACTGTGATTTAACAGGTTTTTTCCTGTTAATTAAAAAAAAATTTTTTTTGCTGAGATAAGTACGCATATTAACCTGACGTTTCTGCCCAAACCCGTAACGTCAGTTATATTGTAATCTTTAAGACGGCATGACTGCCGTGCCGTTTCCGGTCTGAAATATCTCCAGGGCACAGTGTACCCCAAAGGATTTGCCAACATTCATACAATATGATTGGATGTGCACAAGGTTAGCGATTTCGGGGATCGTCTCTGGATGACACTACCGTGGAGGCAGGAGTAGTGAGAGGGTGAAATGAGATAGGAGCTTCGAGGGCCCGCCACCTGCCCTGTGGCTGACGGACAACGTTCCTACTTACAGAATGAAGCGCTGATGCAAAATTATTTATCTGCCACAAGGAAGATGACACTACATCCTACGTTGGGTTTTTTTTCTCTTCGCAAGCAAATTCTCCCTTAGCTTTGCACTGAGAAAAATGCCGGAGACTATTGTGTCTCTGTGATTGGAAGTGTGGCCATATCTAACTGGCCCACGTCTTGCTCCGTGCATGTGAGCTTTGCTTGTGTGACAATTTTACTTGCACAAAAATGTTGTGATGGCAGATAGCAAACTACTTGGTTCAGAGAGATAGATTGTAAATGAGGTGGGTCCAAGCAGCTAGAGGAGGCAGGACGAAGATATCTGATTGGTTGATCCCACCTACTCTAGAATCGGATTGGTTCAGCGATAACCAATCATTTTTCATTTTGCCCTCAGAAGTTTTTTTTAAAGTAAAGCTCCCAAGAGCCCAGACTTTGTGGCCTTTGCTTATTCCCTAACTGGCAGGATGTATTCCTCGGATTCCCAAGTTCATGTTGGCAGCTGCTTGAATTGCTCTTCACGCCTTACAAGTATAGAATTATCGGCTCAAATTAAATGAAACCAGTGGTGCTTGTTTTAAGTCAGGAGAAATCCTAGTTGTCTTTCTGTTCTGCAAGAATTTAGGAAGCCATTAACATAACAGAAGCCTGAAGTTTTTAGTTGGTCAGAATTGAGTGAAACCCTGTTTTTATAACGATTATGTCCTTCGGGTGACACTAAACATTCAGGGTTTAATTGGAAGAAAAGCGACTGGGCATTTAAGGCGCCACGATGCATTTGATGCGGGTATTATGAGTGTGGGAGTTTGTAAGGAATGTGCGTGTCTGTTTTCATGAAGTGCCGGGTGGGCGGTTACAAATGTAGGAACTGAAGGCTTCCACGATTTTGACGAGCGTCCATGTTTGTAGAGGCTGCCGAGTCCAATTTACTGGCACTTCAACATGGATAAGATGAAGGACATGAGAATATAGAGAAGGGCCATTGTAACCAGGGGGGGTGGGATGGTGGGTGCCAACATTGCGTCAACACTGGTATCTTACACCGGCACACTAACTGGGGGTGTCAATTGAATCCAGTGGAAGCTGTGATGTTTGATGGGAGAATCCTGTGGTGTTGGTTTTTTTTTGGGGGGGGGCGATGTTTAGGTAAGGTAGTGAAAAAAAAGATAGAAAATGCATGCAAATGTATGTAAAAATATACATATGAGGCCTTAAATTCAATTTGTCATGTCTGAAGGTGATGGGCATTAAGTAATGTGCTATTAAAATACATAATTTTTGCATTTGAATAAGTGTTTCTTTACAAAGCAAATACATCAGAAAGAGAGAAATAAATAAGTAGGTCTCCTTGTGCATCTGATTTAACAATTACATGGCGATGTAGGGCCGCAGTATTCCGGTTTGGTGTTTATTCTTTGATAACATAAATATAAATTGTATTATTTCATTTCATATTATGCGGCCGCTCCGATAAAATGGATTAGTGAAATTGCAATTCAGTTTACGGCCTGTGTCTTTTAATACAGTCCGCTTATCAATGAATAACATGCCCTGCTCAGCGTGAGGCCGAACGGCAAACCTGAGCGACTGCTGGACACACAGGATGCTGCCTGCGTCTCTGCGCATCATCATTACCGTTGAGATAAGGACCATCAGTGTCCACTGGCGTTCAAAGTCAAAATGCTCAGTGGTTGTTTCGTTTAGGGAATAACATTTGAAAATGGAGAACTTTCATGGTTTCCCTGGTTTTTTTTCTCATCTGTGATGCCAGTAGCGTGATTTGCCTTTTCTTTCAAATGCTTTTGATCGAGCTTTCTCGATTGCAGATGTAAGGTTAGTAAACTGGTGACACGTATTTCAAACGGAGAGGGAGACTGACTGAATGACGGTAATGTGTTCCCCGTCCAGCCCCATCACCTGCTCCACCCGTCCAATCCGTACTCGTCCTACACTAACTAACCTGTACAATTGGATAGATCACCTGGAAACGTGAAAGTTAATAAATGTGTTTTTACCCAAATGCTCGTAGTCCTAACTGCGACATGTAGCTCTGAACCTACACTTAAAAATTCAGTATACATTCTGCTTAAATGCCAATGCAGAATGTTTCGCTACCAATTAAATGGTTACCTTTATTTACTGTGTATGTCAAAATGTGATTTATATTAATCAAATTTATGTCGAAGCATTTCTGCTCCATTTTCATGTCTTTTGCATTATGACCAATGTTTTCCTTGACATAAGATCTATAACAGATACACCAATGATATAGATCAGGGGTGGGGAACCCGATCCGTGGAGGGCCGATGCAGGTATTTGGGACGGCCTCTCAATCAGCCAATCACAGTGGGTACCCAGGACTGGAGCTGAGAAACACTGCTTTATTGGCTGATTGAGAGGTTGTCCCAAAAAACAGCACCGGCTCTCTATGGATCAGGATCCACTCCCCCGGTATTGGTGGAGCCCTGGAGATGCCGCAGAGGGTTTATTTAATTCGTTTTGTGGGTATGATGTATTAAATACTAATAAATTCATTAATACTAAATACGTTGGGAGAATACAATTACATTATACAATTTACAGACTAATTGTGTCCTTCATAAAATGCTTTCAAATTATTGTGCGTAGACACAGAGCTTCTAAAATGACATATATGTAGAATGCATATCACTGTAGCTAAATTGGAACGATCTGATGGAACAATGGATAAATAAACGGTAATGCAAGCTGAACATGTTAGCTGCGAGCAAAATTAATCTGACATTCTGGTTAAGATTGAACACTGAATATCTATTGAACTGACATCCATCGAATATATTGAAATAGACCACTAGATAAATGGTCCTGCTTCAAAGACTTTATAGTCTCTGGAACCTTCACCTCCACAAAAGGAAAGAATGAAAGAAAAAGGAAAGAAAGAGCTTGATTCATGCTTTAGTTATTCTCATTTACAAGCGAACGCCTTCCCTTGCTTCATTCAGAGCCATGCTGTGAATATCAGTGGTCTCTGTGCTTTCTGTTGGAATACAGACCTCTCTGCTTTCCGTTGGAATACAGACCTCTCTACTCAGAAGCCACTGCCATGGAAGAACAAGCTGAGAAATCATTCAGAAGACTTTCGCAGAGTTGCCAACTTTGGTCAGCTGGCTGGCGTGAGATTTTGAGCTCGGGACAAGTCTGCGCACGCATGCACATGCATTTGCACGCATGTAAGAGTTTTATTATCTTGTAAATAGTGCGTAGGGTTTGCAAACTACCTCAGCGCTTTTGGCGTAGCAAAATTTAGGTTTATAATGGAACAATATAGATCAATAATATAGATTTGCCGTAAAATTTCCCGTGTGAGAGTCTGAAAGCGTGTCACGCCACATGCATGAGAGCGGCCAACCCTGCTTTCAATTTTAGGCAGGTAGCTGGTAGCTTCTTCAGTTAACCTCATTAAGCTGATTGCAGTGCATTGTGGGCTTTGTGGATGTATACAAAGGAATGGAGAAAAACGACAAGCTGAGTTCTCATAGACTGAATGGTGGCGCAATAAAGAACAATAAGAAAACAAAGTAGGTTTAGTGGAAGTGCCTCTTGAGTGAGCTTTGTTCCTGGTCGATGGCTCTGGCCCATTTTATTTTGCACTCATAAAATCATAAATACGCGTTTTACTGCTTAAAAGTTGTTACTGCATCTGAAAGGCTAGTGTTAGTGTTGTTCAGTTCTTTTGTGTTCAGATTGTTAGGTATTTTAAAGTGTGTTAAAACGTCAGAACTAACTTTTTACACCCTTTTGTCTTCGTTTTCCATTGCCCGATTAGCGGCGAGGCTGTGTGCTTCAGCCCGTGGAGAAGCCAGGTGTTTAACCTGGATTGGTTCAGCGTCCATCATCCGACACGCCAGCTAGCCTGAAATACCGCGAGGCGCTTTTAACGCAAGCGGCAGGTGAGCAGCTGAATGGGCGCTGTACTGGTTTGTGCGGTGTGAAATGGTAAAATATACGGGAGGATTAACGTGGGGTCACAGGCATACCTGCGAGGCCGCCCACTCGCCGCCTGCTGCCCCCACAATGGCTCTGAAATAAACAAACAGCACAATAGGCAGAGAAGTAAGAGGTGTGTAAAAAGCTCTTTGTAGACACACACAGGAGTTGATGTAGAACCGCTTCTGGCCGAGAAACGCAGGAAGAACTTTTACGACGTCCCGTAGTGTGTCCTCAGATGAGCAACTTGTCCATTTGAAAGGACGTTAATTTCTGCGGAGAGAGAAAGAATACTGCAACATTTTAATCCTTTTAGAGTAAACACTTACAGTATATCTAAAAATAAATGCGTGCATGCACTGGCGCCTCACTAAATCATGCTGGGCACTAACGAGCTTTTCTTTAATCCCTGCCTAAAAATCGGGATGTACCGAAAAATGTTAATTGTTTTGAGGAGGTGAAGGATCTTGCTCTGCTTTCACTTATATTAGTTGCCTTTTGTTACTGGCAATGAACAGATAGCTGTATAAATTTATTGCGT
Source organism: Stomatorhinus ivindoensis (assembly GCA_019775895.2). Taxonomy (NCBI): domain Eukaryota; kingdom Metazoa; phylum Chordata; class Actinopteri; order Osteoglossiformes; family Mormyridae; genus Stomatorhinus; species Stomatorhinus ivindoensis. The sequence goes on from JABFEB020000047.1 coordinate 3,821,761, forward strand.
GTTTCAAAACAGGCCTCTTTTCTGTTCCCCTACCTTTTAAATTATACCATAGCTACCTCATTAGGGCTCACCGACCACTGTGCTTTACCTTTATTTGAAAGTTTGGGGACGTATTTTCTGGTTTTGCTTGCTTTTGAACTGTTCAAACGTTTGTGCGATGGTGGGATTCAGTGATAATATATGCAGTCTACACAGATTGTTTTCAAATGCGAACTTTGTTTTGAAACCAGAGTGATTGATTGTCGCGTGTTTTGATCATGTGTTGGTTAGGTGAAGGAAATAATGATATTGGTTAGGAAAAAAAATGTAAACCTACAGAAATTATCTCCGGCCATCAGGAAGTGTGGTTAAATAATAAGGCCATGTGGAAAATTCTGGAACTTTAAAGGTATCTTGACTATTGTTGCCCTGTAGTGGAATGGCCGTATGACACTTATCTGTCACAGATGGAGATGTGTGCCATATGGCACAGTGGAACTCCCAGTGGCGGCTTAATGGTTATAGAAGCACCCTCATAAGTGGACCGTTGCAGGTTCGAATCCCTGACCAGCAAGGCACTGCCGAGGTACCCTGAGCAAGGTACTGCCCTGTAGCGCTGCTCCCCGGGTGCTGAATTGCCCCCCCCCTTACTATGTCACATATGGGTTAAATGCAGAGGGCACATTTAATTGTTGTGCACTGTGTATCAACAATGACAACTAATCACTAAATAAGGAATTACTGGTTGTGTCAAACTGCATTCCTGTACGTTTGACCCTGCTACCCGTTTTCAGACATAATTGTTTAAAAGTTAAGAAACACAAAGTATCATGAAATCACAAATGTCAATCAGCCTGTCTTTAATATTTCATGAAAGTGTTGCATGATTCCCAACAGACTTGCTTTGGTCGAATTACAACACTGAAATATGCATCTCACAAAATATTCAAATTACTGCTAGAAGAAATTTGCAAAATAATGCATCTGAACAACAGAGCAATTTGGGATAAAAACCTGCGTAAACGCATCCTGTCATGAATTCAGCTTGAAACCCAAAGCATGTTAACAATTTCTTTGAATGCCACGCATATGAGAATCGATGGACACATTCATAATACATTATAATCGATTTATAAAGCATTATAAACATGGCTAGAAATATTTACAAAAAGGCATAACACATTATAACCATGTTAATTATACATTATGAACATGAGCTCTCCTCTATAATGCACTTTAGATACCTTTATAATGCAGAAGAAAGAAGCCTTAGTGCTTATACTGACCATTATAATGCATTATGACAGCATCTATAGTGGATCAAAGATGAGAGCTTCATTGGAGCTTAGGAAGTGTTATAATGAACACTATAATGTCTTATGAATGTCAATAAAGCTGTAATACTTTAATAATTCTTACACCAACCATTACAAAGCACAATGAAGGTATCAATGATGCATTATAGATGACATGTTAAGCAGGAAACACTCAGGGGTTTGCTGGCGTGTGCTAATTAAGCATGTTAGAGGGCAGCTGTACTCTTCCTGTCAGTCACTGCAATGCTGTTTAAGTCAGTCACACGATTTGAGGCAGTGGCGGTTACTAGATAGATACTCTGCCTCCAGTAACAATAACCCAGTAAAAGCACCGTCCAGTGCTGGAGGAATCGTATGCTATGATATACAGTGCCTTCACAAGTAAACATAATTAGAATGAAGTTGTTAAAGCCTGCCTTCCAAAAGTAATACATCATTACTACGGCTGTATATAATTGTACGATATTTCCCCAGCTCATCGCTTTCTTATTTTCCGGAAAGCCCATCAATCACTGTCGGAGTACAAACTATGTTACCACAACTTCAAAAGTCAAGGCAGAGGACGGAGGGGGGGATGATATTAACTAAATGGTAGAGGTATGATGAGGGAAATATGAAAAATTTAAGGACTTTTTGAAACTCCTTTTATGCCTCAGGGAGCCGTCTGCTTCACGCTGTTTCGTAGAAGCACAGGCTGCTTTCGGCTTCCACCCTAATGGACAGAGAGATAAAATATGTCACAGTTGGGGCCCTAGATCTCAATTTGAACCTGATTGAAGCCTTTTTTTTTCTTGTTCAGTGAACCTGAAAGGTAAAAAAAAAAAAAAATTTTTTTTTTTAAAGTCTGTATTTGGCATATTTAGGTGAATCTTTAGTCTAATGTGACTTACAAGTGAGGCAAATATCACATTGACAAAAAAAATCATGCTGTCAAGGAATCATCTAGGCGTAAATTTAGCTGGGCTCAGCTTCCAGTGAAGGCCGGGGAACGCATGTATGCAGTACTGGAGTAGGAACCTTTACAGGAACTCCACAGGAACCTTCACATGAACTCCACAGGAACTTCACAGGATGGAAGTGTGTCTTCTGGCAAGTCAAAGAAATGCCCCCTTCCCCTTACTTTGTAACTTCCAAAGTAAATCAGGAGTACGGTGTTTCAGGCCTGCTGCTGCCACACAGTCACACGTTGAAGGACAAAATCTCCTGTGTGGATCATTGTTTTGGCCCAGTGTGATTGTACAGCACCTCGCTGGTAAGCCAGAGTATAGCCTGGTCAGCTAAATACACATACATCCTGCAGCAGAAACTGGACAAAGGACCCACACTGCGATATTTCCCGCTGAGATCATATACGGATGGCAGATGAGGCCCATTTTATCTTCGGTAACTCATTATAATCCAGATAAACGGCTCCCGCGTTATACCGCTCGCCCTACTGCGACTATTTTGATAAGGACAATTCCTCCCTCTCTCCCCGCCGTCACCTTGGCGACGGCCCCTCCTGACATCCTACAGCTCTGCGGCGCTGCTCTGTGTTGCGCTAATAATTTCCGTCCTTTATAAAGTCATCCGGACCTCAGCTTGTGGCCATGTCACCCTCTCAATGTCAGATCTGGGACTACAAATAACCTTCATCTTCGGCAGTGCAGCCTCACCCTCCCAGCAACATGGTGTCTCAGGAAAATCCCAGCAGGGCGACACAACAGCCAGCAAAACCATGATGTGACAGGAGACCTTGTCGCGATCATAGATCAAGTATAGTGTTGTTATTTTAACCATCTTCCTTCTACTGCGCTCATCAGTTACTTCATTCTACCTTAAAACCTCAAGCATTAAGTTTGGTTACCTTGGTTTCAATAACAATAGGCTGCCTTGGATATAATGCTCAATCCACACAAATACACACGGGATTATTTTCTCTGGACGGACACCGTAAAATACGATGCTTTCAATATAACACATTCATTTCACCTGTGACACCTACAAACCGAAGTCCCTGGCTCAATATGCACTGAGCCCCAGCTTTACACAGGCTCAGTGTCGTCATACCTGGCTTTGCTCTCCTGGCTGCTCTGTCTCGTGTCTGTTTGTGATTTAGAACTAGCGTGTTAGCCCGAATATAAGATTTATTATTATTATTTTTTTTTTTTTTAAAAACGTCTGCAAAAGTGGTGGTATCTTATTTTCGTGCTATAGACGAGAAAGGTAATGGATGGCACCAAATATGATGTTTTTGTAACGAGTGTTTTGACTTGCCGTAATATAGATTTGCTGTAAGATTTCTTGCGTGACGGTCAGAGAGCGCAAGTGTCACGTCAGATGCGTGCGTGAGACTTGGCAACCCTGACAATGCGTGTTTTCAGTGCGTATCCCTGAGTGTTGGTGACCTCTTGACTTCCCTGGCTGTGCCGCTGCTAGCATTAAAATGATTAATATTAATTAAACTGTTAATGCTGAGCCAATGCCGTATGCTTCCTTACTTTGTCTTTTAGTACCATGGCTTACTGCTTGTTCCCTCTTGGGGCTGAACCAACCTGCGGTCATTCTAGAATGTATTTTGCAGTAGGTGAGCATAAGAGGGCCCATAATTTATACAGAGGGCCCAACATTATCATTAGCCAATCATATATTTTGAATCAGCGAGTGACAGGGGAGGAGGCACTCTGGGCACCAGTCAGCTTTTGGCACCCCTGTGGCCCCGCCCCTGTCTATGACTCTGCAACCAATCATCTGCATTTGAATCCTTCTCCAGCACCCATCAGCCAGATTGCCCCATCTGATTGGTGGCCCTTAGGCCCGGTTACCAGTATCCGATGGACAGGAAACATCGGACGGAGAACCTGGAAACATGGGTGAGGAGGTCCAGATTGAGGCGGTTTACTTGCTTTATGTGATCTTACAAAAAACAAGCCAGTGTCTGCATAATCTGAATTCACCCCCAGACATTCCATCTTCACAATTAAGACAAATAGTCTGTTCTACAACCAATGAGCAATGGCATGGTTATAAAAAGAGACTGGATTCAGTAAATATGTAGCTCTTGGAATCCTCAGAGCTGATTACGTGGACCCATCTCAAATATTTATCATCCGAATAGAACCGCAGATTTTCATATATTTACATTTATTACTAGCATCTGTTATTTTATATCTATTAGTGTCACCTCACAGTGGCTATTAAGAAATGTATTGCACTACCCTAGTGTTTTTTGCTGATGAGCAGTTTATGGAGAGAAGCTTACCAAAGACTAGTAAATGTTACTTAATTCGCAACTAGTAATGAGGTAGCCAAAACAAAGGATTTTCTTCTTCTGAAGTACTCCACCCCCACTATCACCGGAAACCATCGCCTGCTTAGTAATGTTCTCTCTGCCTTTAATGAGATTTGTCTTGCACTAAAGTCTTTTCCAAGCCGATTGAAGTGCACACAGTGCATGAATCACCTGTGCTGGGCTCAGTCAGTTACATGTCAAAATCTAAAATTCCTCCCCCCTGATTCACTTCTGTGTAAACAGTGATTCACAGGGTCATTGAGTCATAACCAACGCTACGACACAACATGCACATGCAACCAGAATCATCACTGTTCACCCGAGAGTCCTTTGAAAGGCCGATAATCATCTTGTTTAGAAAATGGAATCAAATCAACAGAAATATGTACAGGTGACTGGTGTACTCACGCTCATAAACAGGGGTGTAGAATTTATTAGGAATCGTGATTTAAAACACAGAAGCCTGGATTGGATATTACATTTAAAATTGATAATTATGGTGGGGAAAAAATCCATAAAATTGCTTTTACTAGATTATCTGTGTGTTTTATATCAGAGTAGTCTAAAGATTCTAATTATGTTTTTCTTTTCATTTTCCGATGTATTTGCTGATAAGTGTAAGGCACTGAGGTGCACTGTGAAAGCTTTCTCTATTTCACTCGCTAATTCAAGCATCTGCATCCCACACGTTAGTATAAATTGAGCTGAAAAACACGTGATCTTGCCCTGAAATGAACAAGCTGGCAACTGACAGTCACTGCAAGCAAAATCCACATTGATCAGCCAGGAAAAGGGACAGTAAATTTGCCCCTGAAGGAAACATATAAAATATGCAACCCTTAATCTGCTTTTAAACAACTCCTGTGTGTTGTGTTTACATTACATTTATGTATATAGATATATATATTGTATATATAAACAACTGACCTTCCTGTTGTTCGTTCTATATACTCTAACACTTACATTTCTCATTCGTGGGATAATTAAGGTTTATTCTATTCTATTAAATAATACAACTAAGGAGAGATTTATTGTAGTGATGTCATTGGTTACAGTCGGCTACTTCACAAGGATTCGTGTTCATGGGAGTTTTACTTCCTTTTCTTCGTCTGCTAAATGCTGTAAATGTAATGTAAATGTACTTAAACAAAAATGTTCTGAGGGCAGAACAAAAAATGATTGGTTCTCTCTCTGGACCAATCAGATTTCAGAGGAGGTGGGTACAAGCAACTAGCCAAAGTAGGCCGGACCAACTAATTAGACGTCTTGGTCCCACCTCCTCTACAGTCTGATTGGTTCAGAAACACAATCGTTTTTTTTCTGCCATCAGTAAATTTTTATGTAAGTAACTCCGATTATCAGGATTCATACGCTATGCTTTTCTGAGGCAATATTTTGGCAGCTTGTGTTTAGTATGAGAGAGTACAGTCCTTAACTGGTCATGTCTGTATAGATTTACTGAATCCTGTAGGTAGGATCTCGACCCGTCCAGTGGGGTGTTCTATACTTTTGAGGATTGGGATTAAGTTGTTGAGGTAAGGAAAAAAAAATCTGGTATTAATGTCAAGCTATTTAGCACTGGACATCTGTGGAGTTGAGTGTACCTGAAAATTTGACTACATATCAGCAGCCATTATTTCCAGATTCAAAAAGTCTGTTTCAAAACAAGAGCGTTTTATTCACGGATAAAAATCGTATTGGTATTCGCTTTTCATTTTTTTGACTGAAATGCACATATAATTGATGAATGCAGAACAGGTGTTTAAATAACCTCTACGCCGCTAAAGGCGTTGCTGAAATCTCTGAATGAGCCCAGTTTGGAGACAGAATCGCCTCCTGGTGACACTCTGACTTTGAAGACCCAAGGTAGTGATCGTGGCTATATCCAGTCGGCTTGGCTGTGGGCTCTGCTACCTCTGTTTTGTACTCCGGCATGCGTCAGGGGAGGGGTGAGGGTTGAAGAAAATGAGTGGAAAATATAAAGCAATTGTTTATAGCCGTCAGTAAAGGCTTCTCTGAAACCCAACTCACACAGACCACTATGAAAGGGCTCACCATCCAAAGATTCACTTTCTTAGTGAAACTGAAGGGATTGAGGACTTTTAAAGACATCGGAGTGAAATGCGTTTCATTATTTTGCTTGATTGTAAATTTGAAACATGGACTAGATTTTGGTTGGGGGGGGGGGGGGGGGTATTTGGCAGTGCCGCTGAATTTAATTTATTTCATGTCTGTTTTTTTCCTCAAGTTGCATTCTGTGGGGATTTTCCGATTAAAAAGGTGTACCGTCTTTTCTTCTCATTTGCATTAAGTAAAGATTGTTTAAATTGCCATCTGGCAGGTAATAAACTTTCATCCATCTCAATCTACGGTGAAACGTGTATTCTTATATACAACTCTTTTGTGAATTGTCGTGAATTGACAAAAGAATGAAATATGGAAGCGCAAATGTCACAAATCCACGAACATCCATTTGCAATATGATAGATTTTTGTTGAAGCACATTATCTAGCACCTGGCAATGCGACTAGCCATGTGTAACAAGAGCTGAACTTTGCAGCTAATTGCAGCTGTCACAAAGGGCATTGTTATGTAATTTAACTGATGATAACTAATTAGCGTTACATTTGTTAGAAATATTAATATCATATTTAACTATCAAAATACTAAACAAAAGTGAAACTAAATGGAATAATGTTTCTTGCTCCCATCTAATGCACACCTGCACATTAATCATTTATAGCCTAATATAAATTCAGGATTTGGATAGTTAGCTATGAGAAACTGTTGGTCCAGCAGTAGGTCACCTTGTAAAATTTTCTCTTAATAATAATCGATAAAATAAAAGGGTTAAAATAGGGAAGCATGGGTAATATTAACTAGGGGATTTCCACCAACATCAACAAAACATCTGATATTCAAAAAATAGAACTTCAACAGTAGTATAAAAGATGGGGGGGGGGGGGAAATCTGCTTTCCAGCAGTAATTTTCATATGGAGCTCCAGGTAATCCAGTGGTTAAGCAGCTGGACCTGAAGGTTCTGCATGGGGAGTTATCGTTGTACCCTTCAGCAATGTACTTACCCTCAAGGCAAATAAAACATTCATTGGAGTAAATGGGAGAGCTGTAGAAATGGAATCCACAACGCATATAAATATATTGCGAGGCCAGTGGAAACAGGCCAACAGGGAAAGTCTGATGAAAGGAAGCGCAGACAGAAACACCCTATGGGTCCCCGCTGGTCCCATCTGTGCATTTGAAAAGAAACCAAACTCCAGATAACTGGTGAAAGAAAGAGCAAGGATATGGGTTTTACTAGAAGAGCCTCTGTTTGGTGCCCTTTCATGTTCTTCAACGAGCTGAAGAAACTAAAGCAGCGGAGAAAAGATAATGAACAACCCGTAATTGTTCCACCACTAAGGAACACTTTTTAGGTAGCGATCTGCAGTCTGCTCTCTGTTAGCTAGCTGTCAGGATCCTCTCTGGTCACTGATCCCTGCGCATCCTCCCCCTGTTTAATTTTAATTTGAACATTTCATTTTTCATTACTCATTTTCTCTGGTCTCTTGCAGCAGTGATTTACAAGCAGACAAACACAATTACCAATGAAAAAGAAAAACAAACACCGAGAAATGTGATTTAACTGGGTCGGAATTTAAAAAATGCAATATATTACATACAAGCATACTTTTGTTAATAAAGGGATCTTTTAAAAACACATCATACTTGTTTTGGGTTAGCCTAGATTCCATGAATGACATTTTGGCCTTCTTTATATGATGTAAATATCTATCTATCTATCTCTATCTATCCATCCAAAGCTGAAAGCAGGGTTGGGCTATCCTTGGAACGCACACACAGACACACATTTGTACTCATATCTTTGTGGGGACCATCCATTTATTTCTATGGGCATCAACAATAAGCAACAAAACTGAAACAAAAATAAAAGATTTTTGGCATTTGTAGTTTTTTTTTTTTTATTGCAGTCAGATTTTTATATAAAATTGAGTTTCCTTTGTGGAGACTGAAAAAATGTCGCCACAAGGTCAAAATAAGTTTTTATCACAATGTGGGGAGAGTTTCTCGGTCCCCACAAGGGAAAGAAGGCGGGAGCTGATTAAGGGCCCAGTGACGTCCCTCTGCCACCCAGCGGCTTTCCGATCAAGGCGCAGCGTCTGAACCCACCGCAGCCACACACTGCCCCCACCAATTAGCAATCATTATCCAATTAACAATTGTTATACGACAATTAACTCCGTTGGTCCCAGAGGTGTGAAGCAACAGTGACATCCCCTGCACCACCATGCTGCCACCAATTCCATGCTACACGTCGAATGAAATGACGATATAAATCTATATATGTAGCACCATATATACACCATATATTTTAAGTTTTCCCATTTTGATTATTTTGCAGGCGTATTGGTGTTTTGAAAGGTATAACATTTTTCGTACCGTATAAAGAAAAATATCTAACAGAGTTGTCATATCGACATTATTTCCGCATCATATGTGGCGTGTGAGTTTGATGCTGCCTTCTGCAGTTTTATTGCTTATATTGGGTATTTTTGCGCTAGTCCAAACTTCGGTTCGTCCTTCGAGTTCAGAATGATGTTGCCCCTGGCACAGATCGGGGATTAGCAAACTCAAAAACTCCGATTTTACGGAAGGAAAAACAGCTTAGGCTCAGGGACAATCTTTATGGGAATTAAACCACCTTAAGGGTTAGGCACACTTTATACTGAAAGGTGACACATATTTACTTTATCAACCCTAAATCGAACCCATTCATTCATGCAGTTTCAGATAGAATGTGAAGGCGTATGATTCTGGAAGCTTATCCCCAAATTTCTCAGATGGAATTCTCTCTCAGTAGTGTGGAGCTGACCAATATTGTTTTGCAGTCTACGGCTGCCAGGTTGTCGGCAGAGAGTCGTGTAGTATAGTAAGAATAGTAACAATACAGATAATCCAAATATTTCACTCCAAAAGTTATCCTAATTTAAATTTAAATATCCTGATTTATACTGTGGTAGTGATGATTTTTGCAAGCTAATAAACAGGCATTTTGAGGCAAATATACTGCACACTGATGCAGATTTATGTGTCTGTCTTTGTGTGGGAGAAATCGCTTCCAGTTCCTTGTTTTTCAGTCTGACATATACAGTACACAAAGTCAGGGATTGTTATATAGGCCTATGGGAAAACACGATCATTTTGCGAGCTTATTGTCAATAGGTTATTTGGTAGGCTATAAATGTAGCATATGGAGTGGTAAGTTTTGCGCATTTGAGCACTGCTGGGATTAATTGACAAGAAAGAACACTTAGCATGGCGTCCTGCAATTTCCGCTTCTCCCCGCCCATGAATACTGAAGGTAGGTGCGGTGAGAGCTGCTGTACGGGCAGAATCAGCTTGGGGAGCTTTCAGCCCCCGGCGCAGCTCGCTCTGATCTCGGAGCGTGTGAACCGCGGATGCTGGCACGCAAATCATTTGGTAAGTGACTCTGGCCCAGAAGTGAAAAATGACACTCTACCCACACTTGCATTAACCAAGCCCCCTTAAAAAGGGGGGGGGGGGGATTACCAACATTTGTACCTTATTCTCCCATATTGTCCATTTTATGTTGGACTTGCGTCGTCATTTATCTCCGAAATGGACTGCACTTTTACGGCCGTAGGCCCAGAGCAGTCCATGATGTTAGCTTGGTGAAACATCAGACATCTTTCAAATTAACGACAAAACACTCGTTTTAATCATCATGTTTTACGCAAGCTAGAACCTATGATTTTCTAAATCGAGGCAGAGGAGAATTCTCTAAAAATTTTTGCAGCTAAAATAAGTATGTGTGTAAATATTCATGTGTGTCTATGTATGTGTTTTACTATGTACACACACACACACAATTGTATTCATATCTTTGTGGGGACTGTCCATTCATCTCTATGGGAAAAACCCTAATCCCAACAATGCCAACCTTAACCCCTACTCAGCCTTAACCTTAACCATAAGTAATCAAACAAAATACAAGACTGTAGTTTTTTTATTACAGTTACAGATTTTTATCAAATTGAGTTTCTCCCTGTGAAGACTTAAGGAAATTGTGGGATAATGTCAAAATAAACAGGTTTTTATTACATTATGGGTACAATAATGGAAAAGTCAATTTTATAAAAATCTGTGAGCCCACACAGTGGACACAGTAGGTCAGGGGTGGCCGATCTTATCAGCATAGGGCCGCTGTGTGTGCGGGTTTTCGCTGCAACTCCCTAATTATATTACTAATTGGCTGATTGGCTGAATGGCTGAGGAGTCCTCATACATGGGTTCAAACAGCTGACCTAAAGGTTACCCCAAAAACCTGCATACACACCAGCCCTTTGCGGATAAGTTTGCCCCCCGCCCCCCCCCCACTAGGTGCTGGACTGCAGGTGAGTGCCCCAGGTTGGGTACATTTTATGCAGGGATCTGGGTAATGTGTTGAAGGGCCCAGACAGTCAATCAGGTGTCTGCATTCCTCAAAGGCGGAATCTGTTGTACATGCACAGACCGCGGTCCCTGCACATTAGCGGTGCGCTAAACACCTCTCTCTCCGGTTTGCTGGATACCGTCATGTCATCAAGCAGATATAGACAGAAGATCTACCAGGTTATCTCGAATTGGGGCATTTTTTATGTCAGTTTTCATGTTATTGACGCTTGTAGCTACCAATAATGCAATAACTGCCAATAATGTAATTACTGTCAATAACGTAATAATTTTTACATTCTTAATGTAATAAAAGTTGAAAATGTTATCCCAGACAGGAATAATTTTTTATGCTTTTGTTGAATAATAATTCCACACATTTGAAATTCCGCCTTTAAAAATCGTAATACAGCTTCATACTGGATTCATGGAATATCTTGTCGTTTAATTTCTGTCTAGCTGTGCCATGCTTACATGCTGTCAAAAAAAAGGTAGCGCTCTCCTTTACACAGTTACAGTGCTGATTTTTGCAGCGGTGTGACTAATTGGGGCCCGGGGTTTATATATAAATATAGAAATGAAATAGGCACTTGCCTCACTCCCTCCCCCCAACACTAAAGTAATATTTCAAAAACCCGATGTTTGTTAATGACTAATCATGAAGCCTTCGTGACACGTTGTGCTGAGAAACCAAATATCTTCTATAGCACATGTCAGCAACATGCTAACTGTTGCCTGTCCTACTTTCTTTAATTAATTTAATTTTTTTTTGGAGTTCCGATAATCCAAGTGCTGCTAATTAGTCAAAGTCAGCTGTTGCTGAAACTTATGTAAAATGATGTCATGTAATATAAATAGTACAATTGAACTTTTTATTGATTAATCCTTTGGGAAACTTGTCATTAGCATTTGAAAAAACAACATATTCTTCGTCTTATAAATAAAGCTACCATGTGTAATAATACTGTTGCCGTTGCACATTCACGTACACCAGTAAGGTTTTGACCATGGCTGTTAATGTGTCTGACAGGTACGGCTAAATATTTGGGTAATCGGTGGATATCGAGCATGGAGTACTTGGATGTAGCATGAGCCGAAACCCACACGGACCCTCAGAAGCAGGTGGGCGAGGAATATATCACAGCACAGTCCTGTAGGTCACCTTCGTCTTATAAGGGATTGTGACATCGGCCAATTAGGGCGACCCTGATTTATTCAGAAGCCGTTCTTTATCCATTAAAGCTGGTCAGAAAGAATCATAGAATGTGTCATTTGAGGGCAGCGGGTAGGAACCATAGGATAAAATTAAAAGTGAAAAATAGTGGTGCAACAGTGCAAAATGTTTGACAGTGGTGTACAATTTACACTTTATATGATTGACATGGGAGTTTTTTAGGGTTAGACTGGGACGTTGATGTCTGATGGCGGTTTATTCCTGTTGTGCATTCTGGATAATTTCTGGTGACTCACTCAGTCCACGGAATACATGGGAATATTTCTGTGGACATACTGAGTTTTGGAAATGTGATTTACACGAGGATCGAGTGACTTCTGGTTCCCGTTACTTTCATGACGAGAGAGCCTGTCTTTCGGTCATTGGTGGTCTCGCCTCAAAACCAACAAAAAGTCAATTGAGTGAGTTTTGGAAATTTGCTTTTCATTTCAGTCCTCAACCATACACAATATTTACAATCATGTACCTGATAGAAGGAAATGTGTATGAGATGTTTGCAAGTCTGTGTGTGTATGGTGGTGGGGGGGGGGCCCAGAGTGCCTAGAGGGAACCCCATGACAACACAGGGAGAAGATGCAAACTCCACACATACACAACCCTGGCAGAGACCTGAACTGTGGTTCTAGAGGGGTGAGGCAACAGTGTTAACCAGTGCACTGCAATGCTGGCCCATGAAAAATGTTTAAAAAGTGGCAAGATAGCGATGTATTTTTAGTAGTTCGTCCATCCTTAGGTTCAGTTTCACAACATTCAAATAAAGTTCAGCTACGGCTTCATTTTGAACAGCGCAGAAATCTCCTTTACACTATTAGTATACTAACACCTTTGATGTGGCTCTCTCTCCTTCATACTATTAGTATACTAACACCCTTGACGTGACTCTCTCTCCTTTACACTATTAGTATACTAACACC
>JABFEB020000047.1:3835738-3855109 GCA_019775895.2 Stomatorhinus ivindoensis
CTCTCTCTCCTTCACACTATTAGTATACTAACACCTTTGATGTGGCTCTCTCTCCTTCACACTATTAGTATACTAACACCTTTGACGTGACTCTCTCTCCTTCACACTATTAGTATACTAACACCCATGACGTGACTCTCTCTCCTTCACACTATTAGTATACTAACACCCATGACGTGGCTCTCTCTCCTTCACACTATTAGTATACTAATACCTTTGATGTCCCAACAGTCAGCAACCTGAAAATTTGCTCTGCTGATTATGTTCCACGCTCTGAGAGACCTTTGTGTGACTCCAAACGAAAGTCGTTAAAAGTGATTATCGCGCTTCCGTTACAGATCAACAGCAGTAAATGATCTGCCAAAACAAACACAAGAATATCTATTAATTTACAGCGGGGAAATGTATCGAGTGAAGGAAATACCTTCATATGTTTCAAAAGAAACCATTGATTCCCAATAGCCCATAAATGCCTAAAATCACTCTGCATACATTTGTTATTGAATGATTATAATGCTCTGTAAGTGATGGGATTTTGCTATAGAAAAGACCAGATCAGTGGATCATCTATCCATCCATACTTCATAACTACTTCTCTAATATCTATAGGTTTGCGGTGTACACAAAGGAGTTTACAGTGATACAGTACGGGCAATAGGGGGCGCTCTGGGTTGGGATGCTAGTCTAGGTGGGTCATTATTAGGGCAACACATACTTAGACTATAGACTTTGCTATTTTAAAAACCATAATCAGTATAAGTTCCGATTAGTATAGATGTATTATGGCATTTAAAATATAACGTAAGCTCATACACATACACAAAGTTTTATGCGTTTATCCTTTATAATGCCTTGTATAGTAGTAGTGATTGTATCATCAAAATGACTACAACATATTCATTATAACTGTATAGAAACTAAAGAAAAATAAGTGCTCCCTTCAAAAATAAATATATTTGCTCTAATCCTCAAGCCTGATGTTAAGTTATCCCCCAGAACGGTGTTCCACTTCACGCACCGTCCTCAAAGCAGTGAAATTCCTAAAGGTCGCTGCTGCATTTAATCTGATGGATTTAAAATACAATTAGTCTTAGTGGCTTTGAATAATGACAAAATATCTCTTTCTGACTGTGGCGCCCATGCTGGACTTAATGACTTAGAAAATGTGTCGTAGAACAAACAGGATTTCATTAAAAAACAATTATGTGCATCTTGTCATGACCGGATGTGGAAAAACATCATAAATACTGTCATTTAACTTGAACCTGCTCTGGAATCGGCTGCTTTGGGCTGCGTTGAGGGATTCGGCCCCATTCTGAAAGTGGCCTGATATCTGGCAGCCTGACAATGATGCGCTTTTTCCCAGGCGTCTCAGCGATGCTCTACAGGTCACATGACGCAGACCCTCACTGCGGGATCCCCCCTCATCATTCAACATCATAAATACCTTTACGGTTCTGTAATGAATTATTGGTCTCCTGCCATTAAACTGGAACAGGAAATTCAAATAAAGATTCTCAGCACCAAAAAATGCCTATCGTTCATAGTTTCATGAAGAATTGGGGTCCTTCGTCCTGGGCAGGGTTGCGACTGGACCGATCCCAGCACAGCAAAGGTAACCCAGCGGCAATTCATTTCAATATCATGTGAGATATTAATGATACATATTAATGATATAGTAATACTCAGATATTGATGTTCCTGAAAATTTATGCAACTGTTATACATCCAAAAGCATCCAGCTATGTTTGTTTACTGTGGCTGAGATGCTCATTATCTCGTTATTGGTGATAAACTGGAATGAGGAGGGATGGGGGAGGGGATTATCGCTCATTGGCCAGATTACCCCGTCTGGAAGTTTAACGACATTTACACACGTTTGCAAGTTTAATGTTATTACACAGTGCAAGTACATTATTGTTTGACTGAATAATTAATTTATGCTACAGATTTTTACAAAATATTGAGTAGACACATGCTGATGATTACCACAGCACCACAGGATTACCTGGTTGGCACTCAAATACACACTATAGGCCGTTAGGCAACTTGTATGACTACCTTGGTTGATTTGATCTTTGCTTCTTAACCAAGGCTTTTATTTGAATATGACAGCTTTTAAACTGTAATTCTTTTCCACTGAGTGATTTTCCTTAAGCTGCATAACTGGCTTAAAAGTAAAGCGTACCCTCTATAATCAGAAAGCTGATCTGCTCACTGCACCGAATGCTGACCTCGATGCATTCCCATCTTTAACCACTAGGCCGTGTCACATCCAACGGTACGGAACGGGAAACAGGTCAGACCAAGTTGATAAAGGAGCCGAATACATCCTCGATTCATATGGACCAGCGGTTTGTACGTCATTGTTCACCGTGACCAGCTGCGAATGGATGTTTGGTCCAGGGCCGAGTGTGGCTGTGTTTTTGTCAATCTCCGCACCTCCCTACACTATTGTGGCTATAAAGACGGTTACCGACAACAGAAAGAGGAATTTAAGGGACGCTATGCCTCAGTGAGTTAGGATATTGTGCTTATGATTGGACGGTCACTGGTTCAAACCTGGGGTCTGCATCACAAAGCTGGATTACTTGCTTAGCCAGATAGTTGGATTTAAGGAGCCCCAGTTTAAAAAGACTTTATCTTCGCTCACTTACATTTAGCCCAAACTACCTTAAATCCTACAAGTTATCCAGCTAAGCAAGAAATCCGGACTCATGATACAGACCGCTGGAGTGATTTCATTGTTGGGCCCCCGAGCAAGGCCGTTAACGCCAAAGCGCTTGACTGTCGAACTCTGCTTTCTCAAAAACATTTGTCGCGTTGGATCAAAGCGTGTACTAAATAAATTTCATGTAAATTTCAGTCAGTCAAGACCTCAACCCAGCCAACATTA
Organism: Stomatorhinus ivindoensis; assembly: GCA_019775895.2. Classification (NCBI taxonomy): domain Eukaryota; kingdom Metazoa; phylum Chordata; class Actinopteri; order Osteoglossiformes; family Mormyridae; genus Stomatorhinus; species Stomatorhinus ivindoensis. The sequence goes on from JABFEB020000047.1 coordinate 3,838,635, forward strand.
CAGCACGACCGTCTGCAACTTTGCGTCAAACTTGCATCACTGCCATTTCCAGAAATAAGAAATCTGTGTTAACGTATGTTCATAACATCATCCCTGAAACAAGATGAGGATATCACCCCCTAGAGGTGCACCCAAAAATATCCTCTGACTGGGAGGACTGAAGGATGACTGGGAAGTACCAGCAGCATATGTTAAAGCTACGTGCTTCTTCTGTTGTTGCCAGTGCTGGGCACAAGGCAGCCATGCGCGGCAAAAGATCTTGGAAAAGTCAGACATGTCCCAGAGCCATAAGGAACGTCAGGTCCCATGAGGAATTTTTTCCAAATGCTTTGTGGGGGCCATGGCTGAGGTTCCAATGGGGGAGGTGAGGTAATGACACTTCCAGAGGACTAAATAAAGAAGAGGTTTGTTTGTTTGTTTTTTTTGAACGTCCCATAGGCTTATAAATTATGAATAAAAATACAAAGATGAATAAAAATTGGAGGTATTCACTACTTAATTGACACAGATATACTCTTGTTAGGAAACCAGGTTTACATAGATGCATGAATTGTTGATAGAACCACGGTAGTATTAGTCATTATTATCATTCATATAGTTGTCAGTTATTAGATTATCCTTTTAGATGTGTGTCACTGCGTAAAAGTGATGTGACATTGGTAGTTGTGTGTCACACACCACTGGGCCAATTGAGTAGGAAGATGACAGGTTAACACCGAATCTTGTGTTATGCAACCATAACAACAGCCCTGTCGTGAGGAACGTTTACATCACCTACTCGCTTCACGATTATCGGTCTCTGCTATTATGCGATTAAACAGGGCGGTTTGGGGCGTCGTGACTGAGAGGTGACAGATTCCAGCTGGCAGAATGGGATTTTGGACCACAGTATTATTTCCATCCCAGGGTTGGATGTGACGGATTGCAGTGGAAATGTACACATTCAATACCGCCTTAGTTTGTACAGCACACTCTGTTGGACCTTAATTTGCATTTGTGATCTTTGTGTTGTGTTTGATTTGTTTACTGATGACTGGATGAACAAGCAGAGTAAGATTTTCCATTGCATTGTGAAACTGACTATTATACAGAGTGTATGACCATTAGATCCTTGAACCTTGAATCATTTTGCACATCAATCAAACTCGCCCTTCTTTTGATGACATATCTTGTGATATATGAAGGTTATCTTTTCATAAACGACACACTCGTTGCCATTGCCTGCAGGCTCTCGATTGAGTGTAAAAATAATGCACCGCTCTGAGTGTCTCACTGTTACCCGTTCATTATGGTTCTCAGCCCATACAAACAAAATAGCTGGCCTCGCTGCTGTTGAGCTATAATATTACCACGTCGAAATGCACTCGGAAGACAACGGGAACTGGATGCTAAATAGCGCGCCGGCAATTATCGAAGGGCAGCAATATTTTATATCCGATGACCGGCACTACAGCACATTATCCGAGGAAGAAAGGCTCGCGCGTACGCACGGGGCCCCCCCCACAAAAGCCATGCTATTATTGTAGTGTAAGGAAAATGGAACACTCGGCCAACAAAACGCAGCTTTCCCCCGACGTCAGAAAGCGGTGTAGCACATCACTAAGCAGGCTAACAAGCTCATCTAGAACTGTACGCAATTTCAGGCCCCGGAGCTGCACAGCCTCCCTCTTGGAACAGACACAGTGTCCGAAAGGACCCTAATTGTTTTTTCTATAATCTATTAAAGGAGCTAGGCAGACCATCTGATAAAGCCCCCCCCCACCCCCCCACACCCACTCTGCTATTCTCCATCCATAGATCCTCAGGGCTGGTCGCCTCCGTTATTCTCCGCAGTCTGGGGCACAGGCAGTCGGTCATTAACTCTGTGTGTACCAGCTTATTAACCCAGGATAACTGCGCTCAGAAATAAACCACAGGCACACACTGATTTCTGCTGCAGCAAATCCTACCCAGCTTTAAATACCTCGGTTTTTTAACACATTTGTCTTTCATGCTGCTAAGCATCTTACTAGTTACTAGAGCTTTAACTGCTGGGTTTTTAAAACTTTAAGCTTCCCGTCACATCAGTCTCTGCCCGGAAAACACAAGCTCAACATCCATCCATCCATCCATCCAGCACTCCTGGGCAGAGCGACAGCATGAGCAAAGCATTAAGTAAATGCGATGGCACAGGCAAGTCAGTCATAGTGCTGTGCGAGAGACAGCAGTTATTCATTTTAGGTGGAGACAAACTTATTCGGAAGGTCATCAGTTCGAATCCCGGAGCCGACAGACGGATGGTACCATAAGGCCCTGGGCAAGGTCCTTAACCCCCCAGCTGCGGGCTAACCCTGCATGTGAGGCCCCCCCACCAAACTTGCTCTCGCTTACTTATGTGTCTGTATGTCGCATGAAAAACAAGATGGGGACAGGAGAAAAGCTAATTCCCACGTGGGAATCAATTAAGTACCACTATTCCATATTTGTGTCAATTTTCCCCCAGTGGAATAGTTTCATATGCTTTCAACTTGCTACTATGTTTATAGGGAGGGAAAAAAACCTTTGTGGATACAGAGACGCTGCCTCCCAGCCGGGGTGCGGGAGAGAGCGCGTGGTGATAATTAGTAACGAGAAAGTGCATCCATGCAAAGACACTTCACGACACAAAGAGCAGCAGCAGGAGAATCTCACGATTAAGTCTGACAGTGGCTCATGTCCACTGGAAAGAGGCTCTGTCATTAAAACAATAATTACTTAAGAGCATATGAAAGGCGGTAGTGCATCTTTTAAATTTAAAGAGAATTATCTGCCTGTCCCCAATGCACCGTCGCGTGATTCCTGGATTCCTTATTAAGACACACTTTCTGCTCCGGCTAAGCGACATTTTTCACTTTCTGGTGGCTAGTTGTGTGCATTTGTTTCCCCGGGATTGTGACAAATGCGATCGCTACCTCCTGCTAATTTGACACGTCGCCGGTCCGCCGCGTCAGCCGTTTAGTGCGGGGCCCCGGGGGCTGCCGCGTATCTCTGCGTTATGTACGACGTGCCGGGGAGAAATCCACTCATAATCAAGCGAAATGACACGTTGCAGTCGATATTTGCAAAATGACCGATGTGTCTGCTGTGTCCAGGGCAACCACAAATAACCACTAATAAAACACACTAGAAAAGTTGGTTTGCATTTTATCAGAATATCTCATTTAGCTATTATTTTCCACTGATTTGATGCGTTTCAATCCATCCATCCTGAGGGGTTCATGGTCCCCAGTGAGACTGAAGCCTTTTATAGGCTGTATAGAGCACATGGAGGGGTACAGCTTGGACAGGATACTAGGTCATTGATGTGTTTATTTTTCTTTTTTATGCATTTTTCTTTATTAACCTCACTAGAGATTTAAGAAAAGTGGTGGCAAGCCTTTACCAGGGGTGGTTGATGGAAATGGCCCTTGTTAAATAAACTGTAATGTTTACTTGATGATACAAATAATGTAGTGGTACATGCTTACATAATGCATTAATTAACCATTAACTAAGTGTTAGTTCATCATTAATAAATTATGATGTATTCCATAAAGAAACTATTAGTTAATTATTAACCAATTAGTTACCTGTTAACTAATTTAGTTCCTGAATAGAATACATGAACCATCATAATTGATTAATGATGAACAAACATGGGATCAGTAGGTAACTAACACTTAATGGTTAATTAAAGAAGTACTTAATGCATTAAGTAAGACTTTATTACTGCAATATTTGGGTCTCAAAGTGTGACCATTTAAACTAATTGATGTACATTTTATTTGAGGTTGGGGGAGTTAAAGTCCTGTCTCATCCTGTCTCTGTATGCAGGCCGGCTTCCAATCCAGGCACTTATTACCCCACAACTTGACTGCTGCAACTCTCTATTGGCAGGTCTACCAGCCTGTGCTTCTCAAGTCACACCCCTCCTGGTCTCTCTTCAGTGGCTCTTCAGTGGTTCACTTCTAGTCCTTGGTTCTGGCTTAGAAGTTCATTGATGGACAGACATCATCTTCTATTATCCCATCTTGCCCTCTTTGGCCAGCAAACCAATGCCGCTCTGAGCTCCATCCATCACGTGAGAAGTGACACTCCAGATGGTTCTCTTGTGAGTTTCCCTGGTGGTGGAATGAGCTGCAGAACCACATCCAGACATCAGACTCTCTAACTTCAAGAAAAGACCTCAAGACCCAGCTGTTCCTTGAAATCCCACTAGGATCTTACTTTGTTAATAGTTACATGTAGTTCTGTAACCATTGTGTAGTTTCTGCTCCAACACTGCTCACACATGTACCTGGGCTTTCAAAGGAAGCTCAGCCTAGCTGGACTTGCACCTAATTTATTCCTTAACAGCACAAATGTTTGCAATGTGCTATTTACCTCACTTGATTGTCGCTTTTGAACAAAAGTGTCTGCTAGCTATGTAAATGTAAATGCGAAACAACTCTTTGACTATCCTTGAAGTACCGTAGCAGGGTTGGGAACTTCGGTTGGGTGGCTGGAGTGAAACTTTCAATCCCAAGTAAGTCTGGACATGCATTTACATGTACTGTATGTAGCAGTTTTATTGCCTTGGAAATAGTCTTTATGGTTTACAAAGTAACCCAATGCTTTTCATACAGCTAATTTTAGGCTTATAATGGAATAATATAAATTAGCAGTAAGATTTCTCGCGTGAACGTGAGAGTCAGAAAGTGTGAGTGTCACGTCGGATACATGAGGCAACCCTGACGATAACTGTCAATCTAGGCTGTGAGTGTGGAGATTATCCCCCACAACACAGGATACCCTGGACGGAACGCCAGGCCATCAGACACTCAGGAATGAGGCTGCAATGCAGGTACAATGCATGATCGGTGTCATTCGCCAAATTCCAGAATAAGACGGTGACTGACGCTGGAGCTCATTGCAATTATATCTGCCACGTTTGTCCTGCTTCCCATTCACGGTGGGGCCTGAAGCTTGTGGATTGGGGGTTCTTAGTGACGTGCCTTTTTCCGAGGCTGCGTCAGAGCTCCCTCTGTCGCCGTGGCGATTTCCAAGCCTCAAAACGGATCCTGATTTGTGTAACGACTACAGACTCACCCCCACTGCGATCTTCTCCCCGCGTCACACTCGAAATGCGATTTGCTCATAATTTAAAAATGCACAGTTACACTAACAAACGAATCTGCATTGATCTGCGTGTTTTGCATGCTTGTCATTGGCTTGTGCTGTTTTAGTCTCTGTGGTGAATCTTTGTAAGGATTCTAATAACTGTAAGATTGCAAATCTTCTGATATATTAAATGTTCAGCCATTTCAGGCTATAATTTTATACTGTGAATGTGGAGATGCACTTAAGACAATGGAGACATACAACCATTAAATCGGGTGACTCCTCAGATAAAGCCCTAACTTAATTACCTTCCTCGGTCTGTTTCCCGTCTGACCGAATCGAACAATGCCAGCATTCCATGCGTTTGCGCTTTTGTCTTTATTGCCCTCGCTGTTTAATTAAAAACGACCCGTTAGCTTTGCTTTAAGACCGATAAAAATCGAGCACATCCCTCCAGTGTCAAAGATCACCTCACCGCCGGAATCTAACAAGGCTTTTCAGGAGTATTTCATTATTACTCGATGGAGTCAGCTTGCGTACGGCCCTCTGGTAATGTGAAATCACACTTAGCCCCCCAAACCCAACTCATTTCTCTATTTTGTCTTTGCATATATTTATATTTTTCTTCTATTATCTCCATATGGGACTTTTCTTCTGGGAGTTTAAGAAGCTGAACTGTCTGCATAAAAGAAAAAGTTAATAAGAGATCTTGCCAGTTGCAAAAACATGATTAAGGAAATTAATGCATTTGAATGTTAATATAAAAAAAAAAATCTGAGGGCTCTATAGTCATAAAGTCCAACAGCATTTGCGGTGCTTCGTGTGGGCTGTACTATGACATATTGCAAAATACATTGTTCAGTGTCTTACTGGCAGAAAGTCCCTTTTGACCGCTGTGCCAGCTGATTTCATCACTTGGCGTGATGGAGGTGGGCGGTGCGCACAGGACAGTGCGAACACATGGGAAAAGAAACATATCTGACACCCGATGTGTCACGACCTCGCCGAACGCCAACACCTGGCAGCCGTCCCTGGAGGACGGACAGATCAGGATTATTCGTCGTCTTTTCCGCGCGTCAGCAAAAGGATGGTCTTATGTACATGGGCCCTCGCGCCTCATGAGCTGGCGTGCTCACGAGGATTAGATTAGATTAGATTGCATTAGATGAACTTTACCGAGAGCAAGGCTCGTGCAAACAGCAGCGCGGTTCACAGAGTACAGACACGCATAACTGTACATGCAGCGCAAAACAGACGAGCTTCCAAGAGAGTACTCATAGTACGAATAAGTACCCTAAGCTAGTGCACAAACATAGTACACAGTATATAGCCAGAGTTCTGTAAACAGAATAGTACACGTTATTAATTAAATGAATATTATGAGAAAATTAAACTACTTCTGCTACTTCTCCTCCACCTCCAACTACTACTATTACTAGTAATAATAATAATAGAAAAAAGGTATCCAGCATAAAAAATATAATATAATTAAAACATAAAAAACAATATGGATCTAGGGACCAATAATAATAATGATAATAATAATAATAGATATGGATGCGGTTAGATTATGTCGCTTCTTTCATTTGTGTGAACCCTACGTCGGGCGTAAAAAAATAATAAATGGTTCCTTCATGCCCAGCAGCTGTTCCTGCATTATAGACGGACGTCGCCATTTGTGTGTGGTTTAAGATCCCTGGGAGTTTTTGACAGATTAAAACGCTCCAAGCCGGGGAGAATCGAATGGGCCCGCCACATTTTTCCCGACGCTTTGGCAGACGGCCACTCCGGAACGTTTGTGTGCTGTTGCGGCTGATAATACAGGGGAAATGGAAGATTAAAATAATTCCTATCAGAGACCGCAGTTGGAGGTTCTGGAGCAAGAAATTGCTACAGGTGTTGGTGACGGCGATGGTGACGACAAGCTTGCGGCGTAAAAGAACGGAAAGGAATGGAGCTTGCTGGGAAATCTGTGGTTAACCCATTTCACTAGACTGAAAGGCGAATGATTGAATGGGTAATGTCTTATCAAGATCGTCTACCCTGCTGTGCTTGACGCAGTATCTTGGCATTGGTGTCAGAGAGGGAAGGTTTCAGGCAGAATATCTAAAATTAAAACTGGGAGAGTAATTCTGAACCCTTCTCTCTAACCTGTGGATGCCTTTGGTGGAAGGAAGATTCAAACGCCGTGAGAATTAAGCCCCTGAGATCATGAAGAATGGTCATAGTTAATAGCTAAGTCACACATATGAGATACAGGCTAACTGAGACCAAGAGAGGTTTGGAGATAGAAGCAGAATTGGACAGTCCATGAGGTGATGTTTGTGGTGAAATTGTGGTAGGGGTGGAATGTGTCTGGGGGTGTCATTGGGGTCATATAAAGTATGTATCATATAAAATAGAGGTAACCATTTAATTAGTGACAATATAAGAAAAAATTCTACGATATGATTTGTGATTGGTGACTACAGAAGGATTTTGGTGTCTTGGTAAACAAACGCAAATGCTTTCAGTCATGTTTGTCATCTATTCATTTAATTTTATTTTTAAATATTTTAAAATATTTTAATTTAGTGAAACCCTCTTTTCCCAGTTTCAGCGAAAGACCCGCCCACTGCAGTCGCTGAAGAGGTGGTCTAAATTTGCCAAGCTCAAGAGACGCCGCACCTGGTAATGTCTTTATTAACAGCCAAATTGGCGAGAATGGGCGAATTTATCCCGGAAGAGCACAGCGGACTCTTCAGCAGATGGTAGAGAGAGTCACAGTGTGAGAGATACTGGACTGGCAGCCTTGCACTCTGATTAAAAACAAAAAGTAAGGTGTGAATATGTCAGCACACTTTTTTTCTCCCGGTCAACACAGATGCACCAGTTTCTGTAGGTTGATTTCTCTGCGCAGTTCACTGATCACAGAGAGCAAGTCGCTTCAAAACCCTAAATATTTTTAACCGGCATAACGATAGACGGCTAAGGAATCCTAATAAACATCCAAAAATATGCTTTATGCATAAAATGCTCAAGAATTTCCTCTGCGAAGGACCACACTTTCTCCACAAAGCAGTTGAAAAGTATCAGCACTTAGTAATCTGCCTGACTAATGCAATAAATTAAACTTTGTGATTCAGGGACTCAATATTGCTGGGTTCGAGTAATTGGGGAGAAAAAAGTTTTGCATTTTTCAGAACACATGACGACCTGACGGAATATTAGTCATAGGGATTCGCTTCAAATTAACTGGAAAAAACCTCATTGGTCCTCTATGCTGCAATCATTGCTAAATGGTATCAGTTTGCGACCTTAAATAAATAATGCCTTGTGGATTAGTAATTCTGTTTACTGTGGATTGTACCATTACTTCTGGTCAGGTTACGTCTGGAAATACCTTGGTATGAATTCCATATTATACAGAACAGTAGAATGTTTACTTGTACAAAGTAAAGGTATTAAACCAGTTAAACCAATGTTCAAACTCAAATACCTGGACCTCTAATACCAAACAAGAATCTTGAAACATTAGGTACAGGGGCAAACCTGAAGTGTAATGCCTTCACAGAATAATCAAATTTCATGATACACAAAAAAAACAATGCAAGGTTGGACTGGTGACAAAAAACAGTATAGGGTTTGCTGCCAAGCGGCCCCATTTGGGGGGGGGGGGGTCCCAGCTAATACATTTTGCTGCTGATCAGTGGGGGGGAGCTTGGTACATTTTCCTGTGAGGGGGGAGGCAATCAAACATCAAATTAATTCCCAGAAATATGACCTCTGTCAAGGTCAATAGGAAATTGAGTCACCTGTGTTTTTTTTTTTAGTAATTGCTCTCGTCTTCCTATGTTGGGATTACAGGAGTCAGCTATTTATTAGCAAAGGTTTATTGCAGATTCTGCTGTGCTGTGATGCAGCGAGTAAAGGATGAAGAAAAGGACTTTGTAGCATCTTACAGCTTTGCGAGGCGTTCCGGCCACACAGACACGGAATGGCTATGCCCGTTTTGGCGTGATGCTCACAAATTGCTTTCTACTGTAAAAACTTTCTATAACTTACTATAAACGCCTTTGGCAAAGTTCCACACACACAGCAGGACTCTAACGATTACTTTCCATGGTTCATTTTCCGAAATGTCCAAACCCATCTTCTATTCACTATATCTTGAAACATCAGGTCAACTAAAAATCAAGCTTTTTCTCTTCGCTTAATAAAAGGAATATTAACGTATTATAGTGGATGTAATGTTGAACTTGGCAAAGTGCTCATGCTGCAACATAATTTTGAGGTTTGGAAGTGGTGGTGCATCCAGGACAGAAGTAACAGGCAGTAGGACTGAAAAAATGATATGGTTTAATTATGAATTTATGATATGTTCCAGTGACAAAAATCATAACATCTCCCATTATAAGCTTAAAAGGATAACAAAGCAGTAATCAAAAATAAACTAGCATTTAAAAGTAAGCTTTTTTACTTTCCCAGTTCGTTAAACGGAATATTTACTACCCTCATTCCTATTTTCCCATAAGATCAAGTCCGCCACTACAGGCCTCACAAAACATCGTCCACTTTTTATTTAACGTATTGATGATGATCAGAATTATTTTGTGCATGTTCTGTGTCACCTATCCTAAGTTTTTATCACCTTTAATAAATATTCATTGCACTCTTTTTTTAAAAACTACAAAACATAAAGTTAAATTATCCCTTACTATTCTTTGCCTTTAACCTCTATCAAAGAGAGAAGCAATTTGCATATAACATGGGGCGAAGACCATTGTTTACTAATTAAGGAAGCAAATTAGTCCCATGGTCTTGAATTTACATATTAATGAGGCCACAGTATAATTGATGTTATATAGCTGTGGGCTTGTTGTGTGCATTTGTAAATCAGCAACTTTTCCCAAAAAGGTCGATTAATCAAAAGGAAGCCCACCCAGCATATGAATGTCCCTGATATGATACACCCCCCCTTCAAAATCAGTGAAATGGGTGAAAAGAAAGAATCCCTTTTTTTCTCTGAGATACTTCCTTAAAATCTGCATTGCCCTCCCTCTGGTGAAATATTTAATACACAAATATGTCGATGCACTGGTAGTTCATTCAAGATGTAGGTTCAGGGTTATTTTTAAAACATTTTCATAATCTAGAAGTAATGAAGTGTATGCTTGGGGGAAAAGGTTGACCGACTCATTTTGGGAGCCAGAATATTTGCAGATTCATAGCAGAAACGCATTTATACAATTTCTATGATATTTTTTTCTGTCTTATGACCAATTTTCTTTTCATTGTTAGAATGTCATGAAAAGACGAACACTCTGTTTAACATATCTACCAAAACAAACACAAATGGAAAATAACAGTGGCATGGCCAACAGTTCATAGGCCATTTTGAATATTGAAATATAAAGAAAAAGGGATGAAATCTTCTCAGTCGTTCTGCATGACATGTTCTTTATTGGTTTTACACTTCTGATGGCGTCCGTCTGGGAAGTTTCTGCTCTGCCCAGGAGTAATTCTCTGTGACCCCTGGAAATTTCTGGATGCTCGATGAACCCTGAAAAAAAACTGTCCTGCACGCTTGACCCTCTTGTATCGTCCCTGATGGGGCCCCAATGAGCCACGCCTGTTGCTTGTTACCCCTTGTTAGTCATTGTATACAAAGTACCTGTTAGTCTCGTCAGCCCCGGTCTGATCACTGATGTCAGAGAAGGCCGCTCAGCCTGTACCCTTGGCTCCCGACCCAGAGAGGGTCACTCTGCCCGAGTCCCCTGTGTCCAGTCGAAGGGGGGGCCCTGTACCCTGCTCGCCCCTTGATGTCCTGATTGTGCCCTGCTTCCCACCAGGTGTCTGGGTGCCTTCCTCATCTCCTGTTATCTTGGTGGCCTCCTCATGACCTCCTGGGTCACTACCGGCCATCTCCTCATTCTCTGCCAGCTGCTGCTAACCCGACACCTGACTCCCTGACCACAGCCAGACTAGATTGCAGTAATCCCTTATCGTGGACTAAAAGTGGGACCTTCTGGGACTTGCTCTGAGCCCCACTTTGTGGACCTCCACCTCAGTCCAGAGATTATGCTAGCTCGGCAATAGGTCCCAGTGTTAGCTTAGGCTTGAGAGAGAGGCTGACTGAGTCTCCATCTTCCAGAGAGGGAGACGGGGCCCTGCCATCCATGTCGGCCTCTTAGTCTTCCGTTTGCCTGACGCTGCCCACCTGGGTGACTTTCTTGCTGAGGCCCAACAGAAATAATCCTCGCCGACCTCCCGCTCCCGTCCTGCAGTCCCCTCGGCGCCCTCCCGCTCCCGTCCTGCAGTCCCCTCGGCGCCCTCCCGCTCCCGTCCTGCAGTCCCCTCCCGCTCCCATCCTGCAGTCCCCTCGGCGCCATCCCGCTCCTGTCCTGCAGTTCCCTCGGCGCCCTCCGGCTTCCGCCCTGCAGTCCCCTTGGGGGGTACTGACCCTCCTGCCTCCTCCTTGATGAGCCACACCTGTTCCTTGTTCCCCCTCATTAGGCTTTGTATTTAAATACCCATGTATTTCGTCGCCCAAAGTCTGGTCACTGCGCCTCTTGTCTGCCTGCATCCTTCTTGATTTGGATCCCCCACAGTCCTGTTTGTTTCACAGTACCTGTTTAGTTTAGGTCCAATAAAACCCCTTTTGTTCCCCTTACTCCTGCCCATAAGTCCTTTGTCTCACACATCACGACACCTAGATGGTTCATCAGATACTTTTTAATTGGCTCAGCCCTGAATGAATTGTGGATAACCATTCAGAGGTGACCACCATGTGGGTGTGAGAGGCACACACGAGAAATACCGATGGAGATCCCCCCCCAACGTACACACACACACTTATTTTATAACAAGTCGAGTAACCTGAGGATGGCTTTTAAGTATTGCATCAATTATCACAAATTATGAAGAAATAATTCATTGTTATATCTTGCGCTATCTGTACTAGCGTCCCTACCCTGTCAGGGATAGATTCCGCATGGGAGGATAATATTTTATGTCATGCAAATATGTAATATTTATATAATTCAATAAAATACATCATTTATTTATAATTCATTTTGTTATTCTGTACCATCCTTGTCTTACGAATTCCCAATGAATAGAGAGTGAAACTTGCAATTAGAAGAGTCAGGGTTAGTTTCGACCACAAACCCTTTAAAGCGTCACAGTTTGGTGATTTATGTGAACAATTACAGGCGACTTCCCTGAACAATGATTCGCTCTTGTCTGTTTCCATAATGATTTGTGTTTGTTTGCTTGTCAAAGGCAGGCCTGTCTATTCGGCCAGGATGACTGCGTTAGTTTTTAACTGGGCGTCATCCCTGAAGTCTGAAATTATATATTTTTAATGAGAGGCCTGTCATGCCAATGATGGGAAAAATCCGTCAGGATTTGCAGTAAAGAAAAGAGCGTCTAATGTTAATTAAAGCATTAGCTCGTTTTGCATTATCTCGCTAATTAATTTGCAATAAAATAAATAAAAAATACCGAGCACACATTTTTCCTTAATCATGATAAAATGCCGACATTTTGTGCCTGTCTCTAAAACCACGTCGAAGATAATGAGTAATTTCACAAAACTTTAGAACGAATGTAATTCGTACTTCCAGCTGAATATATCATCTGTGGGGACTCAACCATAAATCGGCTTTATGTTTTACTTAATGCTTCTATTTGTTATTACACTTCAGGTAATGGCTGGCTTTATGGCTTTTTACGGACCCTGCCTCTTTATTCTTTGTGCGGACAGCACTGCATGCCACAATAAATCCTTACAGAAGTTATGCTCGGTCTCCCTTTCCTCATTAACGCGGCTTCCACACCATTTTTATATTTATGAACGTGCTGCCCCGGCACACTCGCAGGAAACAATTCAATGAACTGGCGCGGAGCCCATTAGTCAGAGCGAATGCCGCACCGTGCAAACACGCGCCGGGCGCGAGCTCCCAGCTTGTGCCGCGATGTGGGGCAGATCGCGATGGGACAGCGAGAAAAGGGTACGATGGCAGTGCAAAAAGCAGAGCCGCATTTAAGGGGAGGAGGGGAGTGTCACGGATGGAGAAAGATTTGCTAATGCAGCCGTGTTCCAACTGCTCTACGCGCCCTCTTCCCCTTTGGTCCTCAGCCGGTGCATGCCGGCTTTTTTGACCCCCCCCCCAAGACAGCGTGTCACGTCGGCACGTTGCAGCCCAGCGCCTTGCAATGCGACAGCGCTCCGCAACGATGTGACTTGGGCAGCTGTGCCTCATTAGGAGGCGGAGGATGGCGGCCGGAGTCTCCGCTGCAGCCGGATCGTTCCTCAACAATCTCTGCACGGGCTGCTTTCCTCCCTGTAATCCCAGTTTTACTTCATACCGCGCATTTCCGTGCCACGGTAACGGCGGCAAGTGCAGCACCACCCGCTCACCGGTGCACCGCGTCCCCTCACCCGGAGCCGATGGCTCCTGTCCTCCAATCAGAATTTTTAATCATTGCGCTAGAAGGAGCCCATTAACATGTATTCGCGTTAATTAGAGGTTGACTGGGAAAATAAAAGATGCTGCTTGATGTTCTTTTAAGAGGGAAAAAATACTTCTGCGGAGCCCCAGAAACATGCTTTTGATTAATTTGTGCTAACTCGCCTGGAGACATTTTCACCATCCAATTATTTCTGACAGTTATATTGCAGTAAAAGTGGGCGCATAGTATGCATGTATATATATGTGTGTGTGTGTGTGTGTGTGTGTGTGTGGATGGAGATTTTTTTGGTGAAATATTCAGAGAATAAGATTAGTTGTAATATTTCCAGTTTAAGATTTAGAACTACAAAAAAAGACATTAGGACAAAATGGCCTAGCCAATAATGGAATCTCATTTTGGTAGTGTATAACAGATCAACATCCCATTCATGCCATAGTCTGGGGCCCTGGGGTGCCAGGGATAGCCCCCCCCCCCAAGCTTTGACCAAACAAAATATGCAGTGGGAAGATGGATGGTTGGATGATCTGTCCATACAGTGTGACAGCAAATGAGACACAGAAATTACCTGGAAATCGCAGGGATCCGCATATTAAATAAACCACTTTGTAAATGACATTGTGTCCTTTTAACTTTCCCATGACTTTACTCGAGTTCAGCGTTACTTTCATAAACATATGAGTGATGCTAGAGGCTATGATTTTGCCAAAACAGCCATGAGTGATCAATAACACCGGCTTATTAAAAAGCCCATCAAATTTATCATTAGCAAAGAAAAAAGAATTTTAAAAAAAGAGAGAGAGGGCACCGAGATCGATTGCAAGAGAAGCAGATATGCTGCTGGAATTCATGATGGCGACAAATATCTATTTTGCTTTAACCAAATCCAATCAGGCACGAGAATCCATATACTTTATACATATACATCTCTTGTGTTCCAGACCTGTGAGAGAGCTGATCTGTATACATCATGCCTTAATAATAATATTAACATGTAAAGTAAACAGTTAGTGCTAAAAGAGCTCAATAAACCAAAGCTTAGAGTATGTTAGCTGTCGTCATATTCTTTGCTAAAAAAAATCATGGCCTTTGGTTGAGTTATTTAAGCTTGTTTGTGTCAATGGCGATCTACGTCTGACCTTGAAGGACCTCTTGTCCAAATTCTGGCATTGCCCTGGGTAGTTGGAAGTCATGCACGGCTGATGAAAGGGACGCTAACGAGCGGCTGTTTTGGATGGCAAGACTCCTGTCGTTATCTGACACATAGCAAGAGGGTCCATCAGAGTGCATCCGGGAGTCTTGAGTCCGTGCAGTCTGGCCGCAATGCGCAATGTCTTCTTTCCCGGCTAAGGATCTCCTGCGCCCATCCTTCGTCACGAGACTCGGTTACCGAGGGCGCCCATCCTCTGTCATAATTATCTTATTCTTTGTTCTACTGCCAAGCTTGCCCACGGAAGAGGCCCTGACTCATGTTCCTTTGTCTAATTCCGAAGCCAATCTCTGTGTATAAGGGGATATTCCACGGTAGATAAAAAAAAAAGACGCCGCAGCAGTGCATGATGGGATTGCCACCTGTTGTTCCTCCCTTCGCTCCCGTTCAGCGCAACACGCGTCCCCCGCGCACGGGCCTCCCATGTGACGCGGAGGTTCACAAATAAATGCTGCTTTTGTCAAATGGGGATTATCATATTAAAAGAAAAGAAAAGCATAAGTTAATTTGATACAATGTTTTCGGGTGGTGGATTTGTCAAACTGACATCCTGTACCCTGGAATGTTCCTGTTTATTTTTAAAAATGGTCCTAATTTAAATGCCTGTTGAAGGAACATGGATATATATTTTTCTGTTTTAAATAACAGTTCCAATTTATTGAATACGAATGTAAATCTGCAAGCGCTACACTATGGAAACAGACTGGTGTCATGTGATTCTTGGGGGCGACTGAAAAAGGTCAGTATGGCTTTTTAGCATAAAGTGACACAAGTGCAGTTACGTAACCCCGGGCAACAGTTCACCTCTGCGTTAAGCGTTCAAGTAGAA
This sequence comes from Stomatorhinus ivindoensis, assembly GCA_019775895.2. Classification (NCBI taxonomy): domain Eukaryota; kingdom Metazoa; phylum Chordata; class Actinopteri; order Osteoglossiformes; family Mormyridae; genus Stomatorhinus; species Stomatorhinus ivindoensis. The sequence goes on from JABFEB020000047.1 coordinate 3,854,225, forward strand.
GTGCTTTGCTAGGTGGTGCATCTAGAAAAGACAGGGTTTTTCCAAACCTGGGATTTAATCCCTCCATGCAGAATCCAATAGGACCTGCTCCTCTAGGGCATTTAAACCATTTTTCTTTTTTTTCCTTCTTTTTTTTTTCCAAAATCAGCCCACACAAAGCAACAATAGACATGCTCACTTCATACTCAGGAGTCATTGGAGTTTGGAAGGATTTTTTTAGCACATTGTAGAACACAGAAAAAAATGCATTTCGAAATTGGATTTCAAAATGTGAAGTAAAACTGGGCAAAGATGAAAAAGATGAGGTCACAAAGCGAACGGCTTGACTTAACATCACAAACATTTGAATATGACCTTTCAAATCAGAGAGTAGTAGGGCATGTTTATATATATGTTTAACACAAGACAACAGGACAAAGGAAATAGTGTTACATTTTCCCCAGTGTTAAACTTGAGTCTTTACTATAATCAAGCAACTCAATTAATTTTTTTATTTGTCTGTTTGTCATTCATTCATTCATTCGTTTGTTTGTTATTCATCCATTCGTTTTTTTTGTTGTTCATTTAAGTATTCACTTGTTTAGCATTTGATCATTGGAAGGGGAAAAACACAGATGAGATGCATATTGCTAATGTTGCTGGCAAAAATTTTTTATTAGCTCCGTTAATGCCATTCTTATAGCTACATTCAACATACTGATATTGCACAAGGTAGCCAGTAAGAAAGTACATTACCCAGCACACAAGGTCAGCCTCAGTGCAATGAATATCGATTCCGATATATTTCTGAAGATATTCAATATCTTGAGTGTGAACCTTGGAGTGTTGACTGTGGTTCAGTATATGCCGACATAATGAACATCGTACTGCACGTATCAGACCTCA
>JABFEB020000047.1:3858440-3869250 GCA_019775895.2 Stomatorhinus ivindoensis
CAAGAATTTTCAGATTTTTGTAGCAAGAACTTCAATGAGAAATAGCAGTGATTTTGTTTGATTTGGGTCAATTGACCTAGTCAGTCTTTCTAGTGTTAATGCTTGCAAATGAAATGATTTGAGACTAAGTGTAGCATAATGTTAGCAAGGGTTAAGAGGCTATGAGTAATAGTCAATGATGAACCACAATGGCGTTAGTGGTTGTATGAGTTTTAACAAGGGAAACTTCAAATTCCTCTGCAACTGTTCCACTGACTCGAATGAATTTGAAAATATCCAAGAAATAACTAGTGCGATTATTAAATAGGTTAGATGTTTACAGAGGTGGAGAGTGCAGCTCCAGAGAGTACAAATCCAGACCAAGATTTTGTTTCAGCCAAATAGTTGAGTACTCTGTGACTGTGACTCTTTATACTCAACCGGTTGGTTGAAACAAAATCCTGGTCTGAATTTGTACTCTCTGCACCTGAAATCCCCACCTCTGGATGGTTTCATTGTTATTAAACAGTAGCAGCAGTAGTAGAAATGATTATGTGCATACTCTAGGTGTGAAACAGATACCCCTGCAGCTGCCCTTTATAGCTAGCTATATACTATATATTTGTATATTCGTTTCTTTCATACTTCTAACCTATTGCTAGAATTCGAAACTCTGCAAATTTTATTGCATACTGTGCCCATGCTTGGTTACATTTCGTCTGTAGCCCAGGAAGCCACTTATAAACCACTATAGCCATGTAACATTATCCATGTGGATACTATCAATACTTTATATGTTCATTATCCTCATTTACACAGTCTATTATTACTTTTTGTATTCTAACAAAAGTTGTGTATAAATTATCATATCAGGACAAATGATTATGAAGATTACGGAGATTATTTAACCATAATAAACCGTTTTTTAAATGAGATGATGCCATTATATCTTGGTTATACACAAGGTTTGTCACCAACCTACACATATAAAATTAAATAGGAAATCCCCATAAAACTAGAACACAAGCCATAACTGAGCAAAGGATAAAACCATGCTAATAAAATGAATATGGTGTTTTTTTCATGAGTGACGCCAAAGAGATGTTGTGCTGTTGAGTGTTTTGAACCCGTCTACTTCTGTACATGGCGAGATGTGCACTAAATAGCTACCGAATGGCTTTTATCGCAAAGAAATTAAAATGGCAGGTCGATAGTTCTGTCTCTGGCTGGATGGTTTGAACAGTTTCCTGTGCAAAGTATTCTGGGTAGTTCCATGACAGACGCTTTTCTCTCACATGGCTTTTAAATACATGCATCTAAAATCAAATAAATTTTAAGTCGTTCCCTCCCCCCCAAATGCCCTCAAGTAATAAACAGAAATGTACCATTCCTCATGTAAACACAAAGTATACTCCATGAATGCTCTCGTAAAATAAGATAACATGTCAACAATCATATACAAGAGATATTTACAGTTCATTGTGAAAGTCAAAGGTGGAAACGCTCCTCTTTGCTTCAGATACTTCCAAGTGATGGTCGGCCTCGGTGGCTCACTTAAGTGTCCCCTTTTATAGCGACAATGACAGGTGTCAGTATATTACAAATGAAAATCACTGCAGTGGTGGGGAAATAAAAATGAAACATCGCATTAAATTTTGTCTTTGTACAAGTAGGCAACTACAAAACAAATCGAAGCAACTCAATAAATAACACTTATCTTAAAAAAAATAATGAAAAACATAACATATTTTAACAAATGAAAACCTAAGGTAGTTTTTTCTGAATTAAAATAGATAGTACTCTATTTTAGTAGTACTTTTTCAGTATGTACACTATGTAACACTCTGGATTTGGCAGTAGGATTTTTAATGGCAGAAACTAGTATAAATGAAGTATGGTGTTATATCTTAATAAATAGAATCTCGTAACATTCTATAAATAAAAAATGGGTAGGTAAAAAATCTTTATTTACAAATCCTCAACTATAATTTATGGAATTCTGTAGGATGAATGGAACATTCTTGGCTAATCATAAAACCATTTCATCCAGGTTAAAACAATTAACCTATAAAAATTTTATCAAAACATACCACTTTTATTATAATCATGTATTTAGTGAGATGGCCTAATTTACACTAATACGTAGTGCTTACATAATTCTCTAAAAAATATCTGAAATATTGAGATAATGGCTGCAAAAACAATATTTGGGAAAAAAAATAAAACTAATAAACAATAAAGCTTTTTAAAAAAATAAGCAATTTATGAAGCAAAACTGAAATACTTGACCAGGCACGGTATGAAAATGTATTTTTTCATTTCTTCATTCTACGGTTTTTAACGTGTTAGCCAGCGATTCAGGTGTTCTGAAATAAAATGGACCCAGTTCTGACTGTAGCTTGGGTGTAACAGGAATTCAAAGTCTTGCTCGCATTGGAAAATCTATCAGCATAGAGGCATCGCCACCCATTCCCTCGCCATCAGCATTAGTTGACGTAGTAGAGCCAATAGACGATGTTGAAGAAGGAAAATACTGTAGGGAAGATCATCCTCGACCACTTGTCGATAGAGTTTACGTCCGTCAAGTCGGGGATGGTGATCTTCAGCTGCGACGCACGCCTCCGTAGACGGCTCTTCTTCTGCGCCACGTGGCGCTCCAGCGCATTGCGTCCGAAGTTGGGCCTGGCCAAGCCGGCTTTGCGGTACTGGAGCGCTGAGCTGTCATAGGCCAGCATCGTGCTCCGTGGGTCACCAAGACCCAGGGTCAGCTCTGACGTGCCCATGTCATTCTTGATTTCCAAGGGGCTCAAAAGGATGTTTTCGTGGGGGTCCATCTACAATTAGAAGTAGGCTCGTCAGAGTGGTCAATAAATCTTTCATCTAGCTACATGCCTTGCCTGTAGTTTTCTTGGTTATAATAATACACACAAGCATATAAAGTCAACTTGACTACAAGAGCTACAATCTTGATCTCAAGGTACATAGTCATGTAATGGTAATATGAAGCTAATTTGTTTAACTCTCAGTGGTGTGTAACAAAAAGTTGACACTGAAACATAATCATTCAGCACTGAAAGATCATCATTAAACATTTGAGTTTCAATGACAGTGCATGTTACATTACAACAAACCTTGACTGCTACTCCACGCTTAGACACGGCCTCTCAACTCCACCCACTTGTTCAGACACAACAAAGAAGTATATACACAATAATAATAAACGAGCGAACAATCTAATGAGAGCAGACCCAACCAAAGTGGGAGCAAGAACAGAACCAGGTGTTCTGATGAAAGTAGAGATGATGGGGGGAAAAGAGGGATGAAGAGAAAAGTGGATGTTACAGGAAGTTCCAGTAATGGGTTTAAATGTGAAATGTTTTCCTCATTGTTATTGAATGTATTTTAATCAATCATGTAATTCTTCCCTAAATCAATGCTAATAAATGTGTGAGTCGTGTAGCTATGAATCCTGACAAAGCCTCTCTCAAGCAGTGACTCGACTGAATACTAAAGCTCTCATATCTGGCAGCCGCAGTGTAATCTTGAGCTAATCCTATTTTCTTTCCACTTCACTCTTTGCTGTGCAACTCAAGTGCTTATTTTCCTAAGTTAATTGTGTTTTGTGGGGAATTCATACATTTTATTTAAAAAAAGGTATTATTACATGTCAGCATCAATGGCTAAAGTAATTACAGAAAGTACCTACAGACTTGTCATGCATTGTTCTTCAATGCACAAATTTGACGTTAAAAAATCGGGAGAAGGGGAAGACAGTGGTAGTGGAGATGGTCATGATTACTACTTAAAAAAAGTGAAAACAAGTGTGAAGTTTATTCTGGTTGAGTATTAATGGAGGTTTAGTGCAATGCATGTTATCCATTTTGGACTGTTAATCCAGTACCTTATTCTTTTGTTCCCCTAGTCCTATTGCTGCATCGTCCACAAAGATCGGTTCCCACATCGAGTCATGAGCATCAATGTCCCTCTGTTTCATTCTGGCATAGAGAGCATCATCTCTCTGAACTACATTTCCCACCAACCACTGCAAGCATACAAAATCATTACGTGGGTCAGCTGCAAAAAGACGCATATAGGAAAAAGAAGGGTGAAGTTACAATTCTCACAGCAAACTACATCGACTAAAGGGAGTTTGAGAGGATGCAGGCATTTTGGGATTTGATCCGCAAAACGAGGTCCCAGACATCCCTCAACTCACTCTTCTGTGCAGGCCTCGCACCTCAGAGACGGCTGCATCATCTGCTTTTCTAAACAAAACATGTGCTGCAAACAGTCTGTTTGTGATGCGACTAATTGTGCAAAGGTCTTTCTCCACTGCATCAAGTGCACAATCCTTAAAATGACTGGCTACTGGCCTGCTGTGTCTTTGACGCCTGGTTTTTACAACAATATGCACAGGAGAAAACAATTACTGCTGTTGCTTTAATAGATGTCACTTGTATATGGATTGTCATCAAAATGTAAGTAAAATTACTTTATAATACAAGATAATAATATGTGGAACTGTTGCCGATAAGATTATAAATCCAAAGGTATACTAACAAAAGCATCAAATGTCACACTGTCCTAAAATTTTAAATCATTTTAATGCAAAGCAAACAAAAAAATCTTGTACTAAACCATCTTTGGTCTGAATGGCTGTTTTCCTGAACCGTTAAGTTGCGTATTTTCCCCTTTAAGATGCTAGTGATTTTTTATTTCAAGGCACGTCATGAATTTGCACTATGAAGTTATTCACAGATTGTATAAGAAGAGAATAAACTCCAGTATGTGAAGCGTAGCTAAAACACTCACTCATCATTGTTTACTGCTTGTTCGTATCAGTTCAAATTTTTTCGTACGTATGTAAGGGCACGTAACCGCTACAGGAATTAAATTCACTTTAGATGTCGCTTCGATCTTTGGGTCAGGCAAAAATGTAACGAGCTGTTCCAGTGTGCACCGAGGCAGTGTAAAAAACAAAATCAGGAAGTCAGACAGTGATATCACAGTGAAGACATGGGAACAGACCAGACAGGCACGGTACGCCGCCGTTCACAATGCGTCAAGACAACCAATCAAGATATCAGGCGTTGAAGCTGCGGCCATCTTGAACGACACATGTGAATTTTAATTTAAACTTCTTGCTTTCGAAAAATGTCTCTGTGACTCGAGCGCCAGCAGAACAAACACTGAGATCTCCAGGCTGTCAGCGATTCCCATTTTTGATTAACCGTTTAATATTTCCCATGATCTTTTAACTACTTTTATTAAAAATCCAATTAGCCTATTTATAACATTGACGATCATTACAGCTGCAGTTTCAATATTAAAATGAGCGTTTCCCCCAGCACTGATAATCACAATAATCACATAATATGCTGATGCTAATAAATTTAATACTACAATAAAATAACCACATGATAAATAAAGACACTGTTATTCGACGCAGGCAAATTTAGCTCGTACCTTGTTGGCCTCCATCCTCATCTTCTCATTATTAGCAGTAGCTGCTTTCTCCGCAGCCTTTTTTTGCCTCTGCGGCCCTCGGCCAAAGAAGATGTAGTTTACTAAGGCGTACTCCAGCAGGGCGAGGAAGACGAAGACGAAGCAGCCCATCAGGTACATGTCGATGGCCTTGACGTACGGGATCTTGGGGAGCGTCTCCCGCAGGTGTGTGTTGATGGTGGTCATGGTGAGCACCGTGGTGATGCCTGCAAGGCGGCAGCAGGACACCAGCCTCAGAAACCATTATCCTCTGACCCTCTTACAGCCACCAGACATAAATGAGATACAAGGAAAGGCTACGAGACCATATGCGCTACCAGTCAAAAGCTTTTGCACACGCTGAGATTTTCTATGTCGGCCATGTTACTCACTTGACATTTGCTAAAAAATGTACTCGATATTCTTCACTAACAAACAAATTTACAGTATGTTCACCATTTGAGTACCTTTATTAGCAAGAAAATGTTGTATCTTTGATGCATCAAGTAACCTCCTCTAGCAGTTATGACAGCAGTGAAAATTCGAGCTGTTCTTCCAACAAGGGACATTAAACTCTGCTCTGTTTCATGGGATGAAACCGGTAACTAGTGTATTTAAAGTTAAAGGCCGGCCTAGAATCTGCCATCACCACAAGGCCAGTTAACAGGGTGTCAGACATGCAGTGTTACATACTCTTTCCATGTTTTAAAGGAAACTTATATTTTCATTTATAGTCGTTCACCCAAATTTCCAATGCTAAACAAGGATTTAAAAATCTGCAGTTTATGAAATAAATGGAAAAGTGGTAAAAACCTGTGGTGTGCAAACACTTCTGACTGGTAGTCTAGGTGGTATCAAGCTGAAATATCAAGAAGAGAATAGTTATTGGTAAAGAACAGGGGTGTGGAACCTGATCCATGGAGGGCCAGTGCGGGTTTTTGGGACGACCTCTGTCGGCCAATAATAAAACACTGATTCTTAACCACTTGGATCCATGGATCAGGTGCCCCTGCTGTAGCTGCCATATATTATATCTGCATTGTATAATCAACATTTAAGTGCTCTTTCCGGAATTTGCCAGATAAGCTAGTTTCTGGCACAATTTATAATGTAAGTATGTTGATTTTGGCACTGATCCCCCTCGCAAGGGTTCCCGAGCTGCTCCTGTGCTGAATCCACATAATTTAGTCTTGGAATATGTGTTCTTCCCTTTTCTGATATGTAGGGGGAAAAAATGCAGCTTTTCTGATCTAATGTACATTTGGAATTCATGGAATGATTCAGTTTGCTAGGGGGGTGTGATATTTACACGTTAGTGAATTTACTGGCACACAAGGAATAATGTTGCCCAGCATTGGAATCTGGGGCTCATTTCACAATCTTCACATGGCAGAAAACTGATTGTGTTTCCATTTAAGGGCACTGACTTCTCCTCACCACTGTTTGTCCCGTCTTTGTGCCAAATGACAGGTAGCAGGCATTACTGAAGGGGAGGCTGTTTGTTAGGGTGATCAGAGGGCTGACGTACCTCTGGCCATGAAGCAGACCGGTTTTACTGCACCGTTTACAATTGTCAGCTTGGTGTTTATATTTAAGCTACCGGCGTTTCTCTGTCACCCATTTAAACATGCAAAGCTCCTGCATTTGAAGCATGACTGTGGCGCCTGTCAGCGATCCAGCGGGATAAGAAGCCCCTAATCTGGACCGAGAGGGGCCGGATGTGATCTTTGACACTTCCCAAATTGCTTTCCTGCAAATGATTCTCAGCTTCCAGCTGAGGCTGTGGCACGCGTGCGGTCCCGGCCAATCGCGCCGCACTTCCGGAGTGCGGCGGATCGCCGGAGCGAAACGTGGGCCGAGCGGGACCCTTAACGGGACAAAGACGGCCCCCGATAAGCGGCACAGTGACCCGGCAGCGGGCTACGTAACGGTTAAAGTCACGGACCTCGCAGGAGTGCCCTTCATAGTCTCATTTCATCATGACGCCAGCAAAGCATCCGGCTGGACAAGCAGCTAAATCTGCATCCGCACTGAATAAACGTAGCTAGCTAAATATGAACTTAACATACGAAATGTGAAGTTAAAGATTTGCTAAAGGTATATTGCCCCCTATGGACAATACAGAAAACAACTGATCAATAAAACCAGCCAATAGGAATTACAAATTAAATATTGCACCAAAAAAATGGCATATTGTGAAGCAATGGAATCAAAAACATTTTGGATTATGCTGTAGCACGATAGACAGCAATACATACTCACCTTTCCATAATATATTTAAATTTAAATAATGAAGCAGGCGGCCCGCTTCTTTGCATGATCAGTTAATCATCCAGAGCAGTAGCGAAAATAAATACTGTTTCTAAATAATAATTAATGAAATAATCAGAAAGTACATAAACAAATCACTTTAGCACAGGTGTTGACTTCCAATTTACTGGCATGCATCTAGTCGTCATTACTGTTATGTTTACATGACAAATTTTGATTGCCTGGATCTTGGTAAGAGCAGGATTTAAGATCTATTTAAAAATACATGCACTACTACATGAAATATTAAGGCTTTGTTTCAAACTCTTGTTACCTGTATAAACACAAATTTGGCCCAAAAAAGTCAAATGTTTGGCCTGTGTGCGTGTGATCAATGCCCCCTATCGGCAAATTTAATTTAATCTCCTGCACCACCCCACCCCCGCCAAGGCAGTGCCCTTTGGTTTTTTGCTGGTGGTGTTACGTATCCCTTTGGGAAAAGTTATCGGGGAGCCCAGTACGGCAGCCATGTTACGGCCTTACATGAAGGTAGGCCTCGCATGAAGGTAGGCCTCGCTGAGTCAGGTCCGTTCGCATTTATGTCCGAGATCCACAGCAAATAATATACGCTGACCGAGAGAAAGGGGACTTAGTAGGATGTTAGAGGATTATTGCTTAGTGTAACAGGTGCTGCCAGACATATAATGACCCACTATCCATATCTAACCTGTAATACAGTATGCATACAGTAATGAGTGTGTAAAGGACATTCAGACCCACCCCCCCCCATCTGGGGAGTGTACTCCTGCTTTGTGCCCCCCGCACTGCCTAAATGTTTGGAAGGTAGATGGATATTTAAATGTAATCCGTGGCATGGATGCGTCTGCACGTCCTGGGCGAAAGCCAGCACGGGGCCATTTGGCATTCTCACCCAGAGCCACTCTGGCGGCCGAGGCGTCGTAGTTGATCCAGAAGGAGACCCAGGAGAGGATGGTGATCAGGATGGAGGGCATGTAGGTCTGCAGGATGAAGTAGCCGATGTTCCTCTTCAGCTTGAAGCTGAGAGACAGTCGTGGGTACGACCCTGCAAAGGGGAGCACACCCATATTTGTGCTCGATTAAAAGTAAACACAGAATGATGTCTTCAAGGCTTTCGCCGGCCTCTATCTCAAGGTGGCCGCCACGGGTTTGAACTCACATTAAATTGTCATGATGCTGCAGCGTCCAGGAACTTCCATTTATACATGCTGTGACAGAAGAACTCCGTTCTACACCATATGATCCATATCTAAAGCCTATTTATACATTGTAGCCAGAGCACTGAACCCTACGCAGGGTGCAGGAACAGTATTTCAGGCGCATTGTAATTATTCCAGTCTAAAAAGAGAAATTCTTAGGGATTACGCCTTAAATAACAGCAGTAATGAAGCCAAAATTATTTATAGCGATGTAAACAAAAGCCCAGGATGTGAACTGGGAGGGGACGCTTTGGCGCCAGGCCAAGGGAGACGCCAACTGGTGTTCGGTGTCAGAACGTGCCGACGGGAAGGTGGTGACGATGTGACGAAGGCCAAGAAGTCCGCGCATCTCGCACGTGGCGCTGGGCCAGTCCTACCGTAGTCACTATTTGGACAGCCTCTGGGATTTTGTGTGTGTGTTTACAAGCTGAACACAGGTAAAGGCGTGGGGAAAAAAAAGGACTGGCTTCTATTTTTATGGAACAATTGCACACAGACTGCGGCGTGTGGTGGTTCAGGACACTAGGCGCTTAACCTGACGATGAAGGTGTCCCACAGTCACCTTGACAGAGCTACCCAACCTGAATTGTTCCAGTAAAATATTCCACTGTATAAATGGATAAAACTTGTACTTTGCTATGGATTAAAGCATTGGGTACATAATTAGGTGTAGGTAAAGATTAAATGTTGGGGTCAGTGAAAGAGGGGTAGATTATGGTTCCAAAGGTTCATGGGAGTTTTCCTTACACAAAAATGTTCTGAGAGCAAAATGAATTATGATTGGTTCAGAGAGAAAACCAATCAGATTGTATAGGACGTTGGTCCAAGCAGCTACAGAGGGTAGGGTCCACCAATCAGATGTTTTGGTTCTGCCTCCTATACAAATCTGATTTCTGAAGCAATCATTATTCGTTTTGTCCTCAAAACATTTTTACGTAAATAAAAACTCCCACGAGCTTCCAAAGCAGGGCCGACTCTAGCTATAGGAAGAACAGGCAGCTGACAGAATTACCGGTGCTGTGGAGGAACTAAAATGATCATTGGTTTTCTTGGCAAAAGGGCCTCTCATGTAAAGCTCTGCCTAGGGCCCCTGAGAAGGAGAAGCCGGCCCTTTGCATAAGTGACACATGGAAGGACGAAGCCAACGCTTTCTGTCGACCTGGATTTATCCCACACGCCTGAGCCTGTTCCCTCGAACATCGGATGAGTCGCTGAGTTGAAACTGTGAAGTGTATCGTGCCGTGGCATCTGACGCCCCCGTGCCCTACCCTCGGGGCGTCGTGCGGCTCGGCGAGTTAGGCCTCAGTGTCCACGGCGGACGCTCAAGCCCCGACCTCGGCAGAACAGTCGCATCTCTATTAGGCCCTTGAACAAGACCCTTAACCCCCCCCCAAAATACTTCAGTGGTGCTAAGTAAATGGCTTGACCTTGTGCTTGGGCCCTAAGCTTGTGCGCATATACATCTCGCAGAAGAGCATGATGGGATATGCGAAGTCTTCCAATGTACGTGAACCAATTCTCATGCAAATGACAGGTGAAGATTCATTTCTTTCTCCCTCGCTTGCTTTCACCTTGTCGCCCTAACTGCTCTCAATCCTCGCGCGCTTCATAAATAATCCCCTTCAGTTCCAAACGTGCGGCAGGTCAGAATCCCTCCGGAATTGTTCCTTCTCCAGAGTAGATCCGGAGCGCGCTCTCCTAGTGACTGTTGTTCTGATTGCTTGCATCAGAAGTGTATGGATATGAAAACGTCGCTCATGAATAAATGAGAATGCTCTGAGACAGGTCTCGGTTTGAACATCGGAATGTCAAAATGACAGCATGAAATCTCACAGTTACTGTGAAGATGACACTGTGAT
>JABFEB020000047.1:3894306-3911796 GCA_019775895.2 Stomatorhinus ivindoensis
CCTCTTCGGTCTGCTCTGTGAAGTCCCGTCATCTTCGGTCTGCTCTGTGAAGTACCGTCCTCTTCGGGCTGCTCTGTGAAGTACCGTCCACGCGGATCATGTGCATTCCAGGCTACTGTTGAGGACACCCCTGAAGAAGCAATATTTCCTCCCTGCTGGAGTGACCTAAAAGCGAATGGGGCTCAGGGACTGGTTGAGATTGGGGGTGTGTGGGGGGGGGGGGGGGATACATCAGGTGGTCCAGCTCTCAGATTGTGCCTACTCAGATCGACGGGGTGGGAGTGGACTCTGGACTCAGCCCGCGACTGGAACATCAACTCCGAGGACCTGGGGGGGCTTTCACAGCTGAAAGGGGCAGCTTTGTGTGACCCTTCAGCTGCCTGAGAGCCTCACTGTGATCCACAAACAAATCCGCAAAACACAAACACAGGGGACATCCATCCATCCATCCATCCAACCCTCCCATCCATCAATCCGTCCATCCAACCCTCCCATCCATCCATCCGTCCATCCAACCCTCCCATCCATCCATCCGTCCATCCAACCCTCCCATCCATCCATCTGTCCATCCAACCCTCCCATCCATCCATCCGTCCATCCAACCCTCCCATCCATCCATCCGTCCGTCCAACCCTCCCATCCATCTATCCATCCGTACGTCCACCCCATCCATGTCTGTCCAACCCACCCATCCATCCATCTATCATCCTTCCGTCCAACCCTGCCATCCATCCATCCATCTATCCATCCGTCCGTCCAACCCTCCCATCCATCCATTATCCATCCATCTATCCATCCGTACGTCCACCCCATCCATCCATCATCTGTCCATACAACCCACCCATCCATCCATCCGTCTGTCCAACCCACCCATCCATCCATCCATCCGTCTGTCCAACTCACCCACCCATCCATCCATCTGTCCATCCATCCATTATCCATCCATCTATCCATCCGTACGTCCACCCCATCCATCCATCATCTGTCCATCCAACCCACCCATCCATCCTTCCGTCTGTCCAACCCACCCACCCATCCATCCATCCATCCATCTGTCTGTCCAACCAACCCATCCATCCGTCTGTCCAACCCACCCATCCATCCATCCATCTATCCATCCGTCCGTCCAACCCTCCCATCCATCCATTTTCAATCTGCTCACCCAATGCAGTGTCCTGATGGAACAAATTAAAAAAACTCTTTAGAAATATTTCTGTGAACTGGAAATTTAAAGTAAGTTCTTTGGAGTATGTGAGGACTGGGTGAGTCATCAATACAAGTGTTACACAGTCAGTAATTTTAACTGCCACATATCACATATCAATAATGTGATTTAACATAAGTTACGCTTAGAATAATTCCTCTCCATTGATGCATTATCCATCCAACCATGAATATATCATATATATCAGAATTATAGCACATTGAGTGAAATGGTCCAAAAGGCATAAAGAATAATGTGGGAAGACACTGCGTCCTTCTGAGGAACATCTACTCAAATCCCATTGCCATGCAACAGCCTGAAGTTTAGCATCATTAAAATGTGAGTGGAATTCATTGCCACGAAAACAGAGAACCTTTCATCCAAGGTTTAAAATGTACAACACGAGGCTGACCTAGTCTATTGTTTATAATCTCTTTTGACGATTAAACTTCTTTTGTTTCACAGCATTTCGTTATTTTTCTCCCAAATCAACTTCCTCTCCTGCCAACCTTCAAGCCCACATTCTTCATCACAACTGTACCAACCGCTCCGCTGTAAAAATGCAGAAATATATTCAGAGAAAAACATTTTTAAAAATATCCCGTCTAGCCCCGCCTCCTTCAAAATCTGAAATGTGTTCGCAATCCGTTTCCACAAAAATAAAAGTATGCAGATCGGCGCGATGACTCACCCGCTGAAGAATACCACTCTCCCTCCCTCTTTTCCTTCACTCTTTCCCCTTAGTTACTCCCTTAATCGCTGCCGCAGCCTAAATAATTCAAAAGCAGGGGGTTGTTTTAGCACAGGATTCGGTGTGGCTGCTTTTGCAGACACTTGCCCAGAAGCACCGTACTTTGCATTCAGCTCATACTCCTCCTCACTTAGTTTGGTCTCGGACAAACCAGGAATTCTCTGCTTTTGTGACTCTTAAAGACTGGAGTGATATCAGACAAGAGCACCAGCCTCCCTGCAAACGGATGTAGTAAAGCATTACATAACTCATTTTAATTTGGGTATTTATTTTTATGTGAATATAGGTGATACTTAATTATTATATATATATTTTTTTTTTTTCAAAGACGTGTAAAATATGAACTAATATGTATTTTCGGCTATTAGGCTAGATGTTATGTATAAAAAATGTTATGCTTTTGGGGTCTTATAAGCTCCTGTGAGCTGGGCTAACAATGTGTAAGACACGATAATAGAGAATTCATTCACGGTATATGTAATATCTGATGTGTTGCTGCATACACAAAATACAATTTTGTGAAACAATTATTATTTTTAAAAATTTAGGGCATAAAGAAAAAAACTGGCTGATACCGGATATTTGAAAAGCACCTTTTCCTCACCTATAAAAATGTAACAATTTCACTGCAAAAAAATCATATATGTGGCAAGCTGAGATGGTAGAATGGCAGATATCTCAGATATGACATGCCAGGTGAGACCTACTTCTTCTACCATCTGTTACCTCACGACCGCTCTAAGCACTGTCAGGACATCTGCAGAGATGCGGTCGTAGATGTCAGGCCTGCTTACACCAGCGCCGAAACTCCTGTTTGCTGACGTTCCAAACAGGAACGATCCCAATTAAGCATCCCCTGGCATTCTTCTGTAGTTGCACCACCAGCAATCAGACATTTCCACAAACACCCCCCCCCCCCCACTTTCCATGACCATATATGGAGTGCAGGGTCTCAGCAGCACAGGGGACATTGCTGAGGACTACAACAGGAGGAAGGATTTCTTCTATTTTTTTGTAACTCATGATGGAAATTCTGGTATATTTTAAGGGGAATTCTGGTGAAATGGACATTTATGGTATTGCACCTGCATAGATGGATGACTGGATGGATGGATACAAGGGCATAATTTTAGGTATTGGGGAGGGGTTGAGGTCTCCACCCATTAAGGCGTCTGGGGGGTTGTATTGGCTGTTTTTTTAATTATTGGGGTGATTACAACCACCCCCAGAACCTCATAATTTACTCCCATGGCTGGATGGATGAAATATGCATCCATATATGGAGCGGGGTACTGAGTAAAGGCTATGGAAATGACAGAACTCTTTCCCTAACAGTCTGCAACAATGAGGTGAGAGACCCAAATCCCGAATGCATCGATACTCATAATGATTAATCACATGACTACAAGTCAACACAGACAATCTGCTGCTTGACAAGTCACTTCCATTATGAGGAAAAAAAAAACCCCAAACAAAACTGATCCCAATCTCTGGCTGCAAAGTTATGACATTAGGGATGATCTTTCGGAGTGTAATGGATCGGGGACACGCGTCTTTCTCGTGACATCTTGTTGTGGCGCTTCCACACGCACCGTACGTGTCACCCTCTGACTCGCACGAGGACGTATTCGCGAGCCCCCCGTCCTGCAGCGATAACGCAACGTCTGAGAATAACGGCAGGCGACTCATTTGCGCTCAAGTCTATAAATGTTATCTTGATTAAATTTCTAAAAATAAACACTCTTACGCGAACCGGAAAAAAGTGTTATCCCACTTCCCGAGACACAGTGAGCTGATGTGTGGCAAACATTGTTTTTCCGCTTGACTGTCTGTCTAAACTTGGGGTGAACTGAGAGACGGATTCGCAAAGTAGGACTGGAAATGTTATGCAGAGCCAGAGCGGAAGCAGGCGGGGTCATTTCTGCCCCACTCAGCTCCTTATTTACTGAAGTGATTAGATAGATAGATGGATGGATGGATGGTATAGCCAGACAGATAAATGGTGGATGAATGGATAGATAGATGATTGATTGATTTTTTTTGTCCTCCCCTCCGTTTAAAGCAGAGGTGGCCAATCTTATCCGCAAAGGGCCGCTGTGTGTGCGGGTTTTCGCTGCAGCTCGCTAATCATATTACTAATTAGAGGACTGATTGGCTGAGGAGTCCTCACACCTGGGTTTGAACAGTTTACCTGAAGGTTACCCCAAAAACCTGCATACACACCGGCCCTTTGCGAATAAGATTGACCACCGCTGGTTTAAATTACTCAGCTGAGGCGAGTGGGAGAGCTGATTTTCCAGACCTAAATCCTGTCTACACTCCTGTGGGATAGACTTCATGCCCCCTCCCCCAATATAAGTTGTTGGATGGATGGTGGTGCTTCTTCTTCCTATTATTATTATTATTTTATTATTATTACTAAAAGAAGGGAAGACGCACGGCGGGCAGTTAAGTGAGGTGGACTGGCGCATGACAACCCTACCCTGGCCTGGTGAATGGTTACACACTCACCGGGCACTCCAACAATGCGCGACGCAAACGGTGTGAAAAATAAAAATAATCATAAATAAAAAAAATTAAAAGGCGAGCTTTCTGGAGCACGAAGAGTAGCGCCGATGCCGATTAACCCACTTTCGTTTGTCACCCCGCCTAATCCGTTTCGCAGCGCAGGCTGTGCCATTATCGGGCGCGGAGCGAGGACAGGTGGGAGATTATCAATGCGCAGCGTGGCGCGCATTCGGGAGCGCGCCGGGGCGCGGCCGCGTTGGGTGCGGCGCTGGAGTCCGCGCTCTTCTCTCCGCGGAAAACCGGCCTCTTCCAGCCGCAAACATCGGCATCGTTATTAAGTGGCCCGAGGGGACACGAACCGAGAAACAGCGACGTAATGAGCTAAGTTACGACACACTGTCAATACCGACGACATCGTCTCTACCTCGGCCCCGGGCGCGCAGGCATTTATGTGACTCTTTAGACGAGCGTGAGCGCGCACCGAGACAATCCATCAAAGAACAATTTACTTTGCAAAATGCCATAGGGTCTCCTTAGCAACATCCCGCATTTGCAGCGGTATTATGTGTCAAGGTAGAAGAATAAGCCGTGCAGCCCCTCAGCCACCTGGACAGCCCGTCCAAACTGCTCCATGCTCAGTCTGTTATCATGTTCTGCACCGTGACACACAAAATACAGGCGCAGACCTTCATCTGTTTTCATTCTACATGAGAAAAACATAAACACCTTTATGCACCTAAAAATGTCAGCCGCGTGCCAAATCCTTTAAGATTAGCAGTGGTGGGTGATATTAAGGGACACTGTCAGATTTCGATAAAAAAACGACGCTCAGGAGAAACTATTAGCCTGTAAATCCATAAATTTCAGTTATTGGGTTATTTTCTCTATGATATTTCAGACAGATATTATGTAAAGGTGAAGTCAGAGATAGTCCTAATGCAAATACTGCTGGTCGTGGGGAAGGGGGGGCTCAAGAAATGTTGCCGATCGGGGAGCTAATTTTGAGAGGGCTTCAAACTTTTAAGCAAACTTTTGTGAGCATTTTTTTTACCTGGCTATGTGTCTGATCAGTAATTCTTTGGGGGGCGGGGGGTTGTGTTCCGACTCGTTGTTTTACTGCGTAGCTACGTGCCACGCATCTGCAAAATAGCCCTATTTGAAAGACAACGTCATTACAAAAGTTTATGCAAAATAATATTTCCAATTAACTTTCGACTGGTGGAAAGTAATTTGAAGCTAGCCGGCCACATATCGTGACACTACTACGCAAGCAGCTGTGTTTCAGTATCTATTCCGTGTCTGAGCGCATTTCTTTAAAACAGAGAAAGAGGCTGAACTTCTACAGTAAGTGACTCAGCAGCGTAAAATACATATTCCCATTTACTTGGTGGCTTGAACACTGAACCAACAACACGAGTCTATTTTGGGGCGTTTTTTTTTTTGGTTTGCTATTTGCAATAGGAAACAGCATTAATTAGGTTCCGTTTCCTGAATATTTCTTTCTTTCTTTCATTCTTTATTTATTTATTTGTTTGTTTTTTTATGTATTTATTTGTTTTTTTTTATTGTTTACTGTGCTCATGAAGCATCATAAGTCAGACGATCTACATCAGGCCCAAATCGAACCTGGAGCCAAAGTGCCTCTGATACTTAGTAAGTAATTTTCAGTTTTCCCAGAGTGAAAAGAGTGAGAGAAGCATTACATTTTTAATAACAGAGTGGTTGTTGAGGTTGCATAACACATAAAAAAATATTAATATTAAGAAAATAATAAATAAATGGAAAATGAACACACAGAGAGTTATATTCATTGCAAATGTAAAATACCCTTGCCAAGAACTACTGTATGTAAGTAAAACTGAAAACGAACATATGTTATAAAAGTAAACCAAACCACAAAAATAAATTGTAAACACCAGGCTGTTGATGTATATTCATGTAAATTATGAATATGAAATTACAAGTATGAATACGAAATAATGCATTGAAATCGAGCTGTGAATATTCATGTATTAAAAATGCAAATTACAAAACTTAAGATACATATTTGAAATATTACCCATTCCTGGAAGTACCTGAGAGAACCGTGCGTCTCTCGGCATTTAGGTTGGAACCCCGGAGGAAGTACCAGATGGTTCCAGATGGTAATTGAAGCATCATTGGGCTCTGCTTGGAGCACAATATGTTTAATAGTGCTAATGCAAACAGTACACAAATCAGGAATGTAATGGGTAAGCATTATTGGAGTCGCAGGCCTTTTGGGTTAACAGGGAGAACTCACCAATGGTACAGCGGACAATGCAAAAATTTATTATGACTAATTAAAAGATATTAGTTTGATGGAAATGAAAAGGCATTGCTGAATGTTTAATTAAAATCCGCGGCAGGAAATTGGAGTGAACTTAATTTCAGTGTTGGGGATCCGTGGCTGTTTACAGCCCTTCTGATCAAAGACTTTTCAAGACCAGAAGAGTAAAGACGGAGAGAGTGTGCCAAGCAGAATTACAATTATATTTATTTATCAGGTGCTTTTGACCAAAGTGACGAACAAGAAGTGGATCAGAGAGCAGCTGAAGCAGGATCGATTCTAGGTGAGGGGTACGCGAGGGGCCATAATTCGTATGGTGGTCGGCAGCCCATCATTAGCCAATGATGTGTTTTCAATCGGTGAGTGACAGGGGAGGGGGCACTCTTACGGCCAATCAGCTTTCAGTTAGGGCCGACGCCCCTGCGGACCCGCTCCTGTCTATGTCCCCGAACCTGAGCTAGAGGCTCACAATGACTGGGCTTTAGAACAAAGAATCAATTAAAGAAGAGGTTTGAACGCACCACTAATGGCAGACAAGACCGAGAGTGAATTTTGAAATGGCTAAAGTGAAGCCAAGATATTGAGTAAATCGTTGACAGCGAATGGCCTTAGCGAACAGGCAGTATGGACTGCATCTTGCAGCTTGTTTTCTTACTTCCGACACAATCCTATTCATCCGTGAAAACAATCTAAAATGCTCCAAAACACATCCCTTACAATCCAGGCACCTACATTTATATTCCACGTGTTGGCGTCTCGCATAAGAATATAACGTATTTATTACCTGTGAACCACCAGTTTCCCTTCCAGCTTCCAGATAATGTATAAAGAGTAAAATCAGTGCAGCATTTGAATATAGGAATGCTAAAAAAAACCTGCGTGTTTCCCATTAAAGCTTGACCCCGTTTGTAGGACATCCCCTCTATAGATATGAGCTAATTTCACACGCCTTCCCTTAACTCAAAAGATCGGCTTATGGATGGCAAACGTTGCCATTGTACACTAGACAGCAGCAGGCTTTCATGTCTGTTAACCTCCAAGCCATCAGTGAACATTCATAAAATTGAGGGGGAACCATTTAGGTTTCATTCGCTCCCGCCCCCCCCACCACCCAGTCGACCAACTGATTGGACGCTTGAACTACCAGATACCCAATCGACGTTTTACAATGCCGCTGAGCCTACCAGAGGGGTACTTACGATTCAGGTACTAAAGAGGCCCCTGTCTTCTGCTCGCTGTCGACGTGTCGTTTCACAGCCAACTTTGTTTAATTAAACTCGAAACTGCTCGTTAGCGGTGATTGCAGATGATTGCGTATCATCAGTAATTGACCCGGAATGTTCCCCCAGCTGAGGGTTGGGTGATTTACTGTAGGGTGTGGGTCATGACTTCCAAACGACGTCGCCTTATGTAGTCCTCTGGGCTCTCCAGTAACTTCTGTACCATGGGGTTCATTTAAATTTTTAATCACTCAGATCAAAAGGATGGGTCAGCGTGGGTAGATAGCACCCGTACTGCAAATTGGCAGGGCTGGGGAATTCAGTCCTACTTCCTAAGTCGGTAGAATTTTAGCATGTCACCCTGCAGACCAAAGACATACAGATAGACAAACTGGCATCTTTTGATTGCCCCTGAAATACAAGTGCGACCTCCACTGACACCTCATCCAGGGTGACTTAGGTCTTGTGCCCTGTGTTTCTTGCAAAATATTGACCTCAACACAACCCGGTACCCAGAGCTAAACCCATTCTTATCAGAAAGCTGCTTCCTTATGACACTCGGTTACCAAGTTCTAAAATAAATACAATTACAGACTAGAATAAACTTAAATTTTACTCGTTATAATAATAATTCATCGCTCTTCCATCCATACATAATCCAACCACGTCTGCTGGTTGGAATTGCGGGGGAATCCCTTGTTTATGTCAGAGAAAATGATTTATATAGGCTTTATTTGTATCTAATCGGGACTGCCTGAGACAGGAAGACTAAGACCTCAAGGGTTTCTCTGATTACCCGAGAGAAGGAAGGACCCTAGACAAAGAGCGTGAAAGATGAACGAGGCACTTTCCGTGTGCCTTAAAAGTCGCCGTAACTTTCGACTGATGAATCCATGAATGTTAAAATGGAAACTTCATGTGCCAACACGACGGTGCCGTCCCGGGATAATTGCCTCTCGAAATGAACACACTGTTATTGTCTCATTAGCTGAGATGATGAAAGCACTTACAGTGCTGCAGAGGTATATTATATTTTCCCCACATTGAATCAAAGCGGCTAAAATGAAACAAGGGAACTGTAGCTCAGAAGATACTACTTAACATTAACTGCCACCACAGACTGACTCTGAGCCTCCTGATGTTGAGAGTGTTTTGTATAATGGAGGCGGTCATGTGATCTCTCCCGCCGGCACGGAGCGCTTCACTTCGCGCGACGGGAACGGGGCTTCAGCATTTTGCACCGTTTCTCTCAGGTCTCTCCGCTTCTGCGTAACGTGCTGGGAAAACGTGCTTTGGAAGTAAAAGTGAGGACCTGGGCTTTTCTGAGCTGCTGCGGAAACTCGAAGCGCAGAGCCAAAATCTCTAGGGTGAAGCAGCCCCTCGTTTAAGAATCAACAGACAGCCCGGCACGGTAAAAGTACCGACAGCTAAGGCAGACTACAAATTATTAGCCTTGGTTGGTTGTAGCGGTCTGATTTAACCCTTCACCTTCCCTCATCGGGACGTTCCCACGTCTTTGCATGTTTACTTATTCCGCATTTGAATCCAGAGTAACCTACTTTTGAGACAGCAAATTAGCCAGTGGCAAAACTAATCTAATTGCGCGCCAACAGTGACATTACTCAGACGATAGTGGGATTGGAACCAATGACCATCTGTTCACAAACATGGCATCCTGACCCTCTGAGCCACACCGCACCCATCACAACAGAGCCATGAAGATGTATGGAGGAGGTATAATCTATTCCTTGGGCCACAGGAAGGGCAGATGTCACATACTTTGGGCAGGAATTAATGGGTCTTGTCTTAAAG
This sequence comes from Stomatorhinus ivindoensis, assembly GCA_019775895.2. Taxonomy (NCBI): domain Eukaryota; kingdom Metazoa; phylum Chordata; class Actinopteri; order Osteoglossiformes; family Mormyridae; genus Stomatorhinus; species Stomatorhinus ivindoensis. The sequence goes on from JABFEB020000047.1 coordinate 3,904,110, forward strand.
GTGACTTCTGCCTTTGGCTCCCGTGGCCACCCAGCAGTCTCTGTCCTGGGCAGGCACTCAGAGTGATGCCAGGCCCGTTTTCCAGACACAAACTGATCATCACCATGCAGCACACGGCATTCGCCGCTGTCAGGCTCCCTCTTCTGGTTTCGAACCATGAACTTACACAGGTCTCATCGAAGAATATGTATCCTTGCAACTGGATTGATTGTCAGCTGTCACTGGTATCACCAGGTGGGGGAAACAATGAAGGGGGGGTGAAACACACTAGGTGTCTGAACATGCTCAAGTCAATACCCCTCCTCGGGTGACGTTCACACTCGATTCAGAACACGTGGCCCGATGATACTGAATTTACTGAAGGCGGAAGACGTGCGACTTTGTTTCCCGGATCTGGCCTATTATGTTTTCTCGGTGGGGTGGGATGGAGTTAAAAGAGCCCCCGCCCCCCCGAGTTGAAATTGCAGCTATCCCAGGCAGCAAAGAACACAGGAGGTGGGGGCAGGAATCGAACCCAAGACCACAGCTGAGCTTTAACGGCTGTGAGGAGATGGAAACCTTTTAATGTAGATGTTTGTTGACAGCTCAGGTTCCAGCGCATATACCAGACAAATGATCCTTAAACCACTTTTTTCTAAATGCTTCTTCGGTTGGTCTGTGCTATTAGATTGGCCTTCTTTTAAGAGCCGACTAAAACAATAACATTACGGTGTATCTTTCCAGCAGAACGCTATATAGATTCTGTCTAGTATTTCGTTGCAGTTTGAGGAGCAGTAAAGATGCAGCGTTCACATTGTACTTAAGCAGCCGTCAAGGAGGTTCTGCAAATTTTCCCGATTTATTGCCTTTCATGGCCACAATTCTGGACATAAAAGCTCACAGCTTGACCAAAGGGTTTATATATGACTGAGGGTTTATTTATGTTTGATAAAATTCTTGGTAAATGCAAGAATTTCAGGTTTGTTTTTTATTTTATTTTCTAATATACCAATCATACAAAACAGCGGCAATCCAACATGGTACGAAAAGGTATCAACGGAGACAGGTGCTTTTATGAAAAAACCAAAAGGGCAATGGGCAGGGATGATAAAAAGGCACTACAGCCTGAATCCATTTGAGCTTATAGTCTATTGGAGAAGTATAACTTTGGAAAATGAATGTATCACTCAAAAGGATATTACATTTTCACTAATACCGACCACGTCTATAAATATAACCCAGATCCCACTTTGCAGCTGACAAACAAAACATATGTTAGCTGCAGTATTTACCAGAATGTAGGGCCACGTTTAAAGAAAGAAATACACAAGAAAGCAAAGACGGTCTCTGAACCAAATCTGAATGCCATTCCTTGGCAACGCCTGGTTGAAAACGAAAGACTGCATCTGCGTTTCTGCGTCTGAGACTGCGGATTCTGCTTGCTTATCCAGTAATCTTTGGAGAGGCCCTAGTTCCATTATATACAGTAAAGTGGCAGAAGCATTTAAAGAAGAAAAGGCTAAATGCTATGTGATAACATCAGGCGGGGAAGAATTGTAAGTTTAGATTCAGTACCTTAATAAACGCTGCTCCAGTGCTGGGGTTCAGTCACCTTCGAGAGGCTAGGAGAAAATAAGCCCATTTTCTATTCTGCTGTATCTCTTGAGTGTACAGATGTTCTTAAAAGCTCACTGTCGAAGATTAATTACATAGATAACAATTGAAGAGTCTAGATGGAGGGTAACGTTAATCGCTCTTGTTTCATGATGAATTCCATTTTTAAAAAGTGATTTAAAAAAGTCACATCCAAAGATATGCAAAGACACAGACTCTTGTCCGGAAGGAAGGCCAGATGTGGAACCTGACAGGAGGTTGTTAGTTCTATGAATGTTTTTCTACTTTCAATATAGCACCTGTAATCACTTTAGTGCACGTGGAGCTGAATTAATGGGTCAAAGCCTAAAGCGAGCCAAATGTTTTCTGGTGGAAATATACATTCTGTACGTCTTAACTTCAATTGCAGACCTGTATTTTTTCAGTGGATCTCTCAGTTGTGGTCAATGATGCTGGTTCTACATATAATGAATGGCTGGCTCCCTTAAGATAGGCTCTCAGAGCATCTTCTTTATTTATTTTTTGCATAAAATGTCTTACAAAAGTAGAGCTTCCTAAAAAATACTATATGGCACAGACCTTGGACCACACACGTTCCAATTAACTATTTTGGTTGTTCCACATTGGCTGTTCTCTATTAGTTGGTCTTCAATGCTTATCACCCAAACTCGGAATGCACACGCAACCACAGAAAGAGGCAGAAGCAATAGACAGAGTGACAGAAACAATCACAAATGTCTGGATATCAAAACCGAAATCACATGCTGCCCTTTGCTCTCCTCCCATTATGTTAGTCACATTCTGTTACTCACCCACCAAAACATCCGAAGAGAAGATGTCCGCCCCCCCCCCCCAAAAAATAGCAAGCTGTGATGTGAGGTCAGGCTCACATACGCATCGGGCAGATATATCCCAGGCACTCGCATAGCCCTAAAAGGTTTTTTTTTGTGCAAAATGTTTCCAGCACAAAGAGCATCTTTCAAAATGCCTTTTCAAAATGGGGCATGAGGATTGAACAGCTTTCGGTAAACAAAGAGGTCATCTAACCTAAAGACCCTCCGCTTTCCATAAACCAAGCAGCTGAATATCTCAACATTTAACTGGATCCAGTGATTTTACACAGTTGGAGGCAAAGAGAACCACCACCTAGATCCAGTGAGTTTACACGGTTGGAGGCAAAGAGAACAGCCATCCGGATCCAGTGAGTTTACACGGTTGAAGGCAAAGAGAACAGCCATCCGGATCCAGTGAGTTTACACGGTTGGAGGCAAAGAGAACCACCACCCGGATCCAGTGAGTTTACATGGTTGGAGGCAAAGAGAACCACCACCTGGATCCAGTGAGTTTACATAGTTGGAGGCAAAGAGAACCACCATCTGGATCCAGTGAGTTTACATGGTTGGAGGCAAAGAGAACCACCACCTGGATCCAGTGAGTTTACATAGTTGGAGGCAAAGAGAACCACCATCTGGATCCAGTGAGTTTACATAGTTGGAGGCAAAAAGAACCATCACCTGGTTCCAGTGAGTTTATATGTTTGGAGGCAAAGAGAACCACCCCCTGGATCCAGTGAATTTACACGGTTGGAGGCAAAGAGATCCACCACCTGGATCCAGTGAGTTTACACGGTTGGAGGCAAAGAGAACCACCACCCGGATCCAGCGAGTTTACATAGTTGGAGGCAAAAAGAACCATCACCTGGTTCCACTGAGTTTATATGTTTGGAGGCAAAGAGAACCACCCCCTGGATCCAGTGAATTTACACGGTTGGAGGCAAAGAGATCCACCACCTGGATCCAGTGAGTTTACACAGTTGGAGGCAAAGAGAACCACCCCCTGGATCCAGTGAGTTTACATGGTTGAAGGCAAAGAGAACCACCACCTGGATCCAGTGAGTTTACATAGTTGGAGGCAAAAAGAACCATCACCTGGTTCCAGTGAGTTTATATGTTTGGAGGCAAAGAGAACCACCATCTGGATCCAGTGAGTTTTCATGGTTGAGGCATAGAGAACCACCATGGACAGAAGCAAAACACATAAGTGAAGCCAAAACTGGAGGACAAACACATGTTTGCCAAGGTCACCACAATTGTTCGGGTTCGGTGCAGAGTCTGCTCATCTGTCTATAGAGATGTGTTACAGATGTAAAGAAGAACCCTACTTTAATCTTAACACGGAGACTGCAGGGTCACAGATCAAAGGAGACTCCTTCTATAGTGGTTACCGGTGTCACTCACTTATGCTTGGGAAAGTCATCGAGTCCCACTAGCAACTGAAGTTCCAAAAAGAGAATTCAGGATCCAAGGAATCACTGAGTGGCGTGGAAAGCTGCTACGAGTATATACATCGATGGATCGCATTTTCAGCAGGCCTGTCGGGAATTTCATATGTATTCCAATCACAGGGAACCATGTCTGAGAGGTTTAACACTTTGTGGTAGGGCCATGTCTGTTAGTGAATTATAGAGCTGTCTGTAACAGCTAAAATTATTGCAAAGTAATACAGTAATACAAGACAATCAGCACTCATGGAAAACATTGTAAAAGCTGATTATGGATTTATTCTGAACTGTACAACACTCGTTAACCCACTGAATATGGGTTGCTTTGAAGATTTGTCATCAGTCGCATAAAAATTTGTCAGCTGTACAACTCAGTACACAATGTCTGTGTTCAAGAATTTAAATAAAAAGAACAGATATGGACCAATGAGAGATTATATGAGTGTTTCCTGCAATCTGGGATTACAGAATAAAGAGCTGAGGTCGTATATTCAAAGTGTTGATGGCGATGTCATTATCTTTAAACAATAACCCAGCAGGACGTCCAAGCACAAAGACAAGTCTGTCATTAAGAGCCTAAACATTAAAAGCATTTAGGTTTATATCCAGACTTTCAGCATTGTTTACAGGAAAGAGAGGCTGGACTATTTATCTCGAATGTCGCAAAGTACAAATGTTCAATACACTGAACTATTCATGCCAGAAGCAAGAACTGGTTCAGGTGTCTTGTGCGGCAAATGCTAAAAACTGCAAAATGGAATTAATATGATCAATGGGCTTTTACGTTAAACGAGAAAGAAATATGAAAACAATCAGTAGTCATTGCAACAATCATAGCAATTATAATAGCTATACAGTCTTGAATTCTTATTTAAAAACCAATTATCAATAATACGCAATAGATATAACATGACATGGGTACTGCAGCAACATTATTTATCACTATCTTACAAGTACAGGATGTAGAAATATTAAACACCAGGATACAAAATAATTAAGTGGATGAAAAATATGCCTGGTGAGAGACAAATTCTGAAACTGTTGCATTATTTTAGGTCAATAGTTCAGTTTTCAAAAGGCTTGAAGCATTCCAACTATATTCCGTTATAAAATCCTTCAAAATCCCTTCCTATAATTAGATCTGAATGCAAAATTTCGATCATAGAAAATAATGCATTTACTATAGACCACAGAACAATTGCATTAAATGATTAGACTGCAAATACCCACTAAATCCACTTAATAAGTAAACGAAGCTACAAAATAAGGAGTAAAACCTAAAAAGCCCTCCAATTAATTTGGATTTTGGTGCATTCACCCACTTTAAGGCTCAGCTCATGCACATTTTGACGTGTGAATGCTGATTATTCGATCCGTTTTTAGGGAGATCAATGGTTAATTGCGTTTCCTATAACTACCACTAGGGGAAGCTGTTGCATGAGGCAAAACTTTGGCCGCTGCGAAGCACACTGAAGTGCGGCGTCATTGAAACATGTTCCCGCAAGTGTGACACTGGCAGTCCGCCGTTCTAACGTGAGCGCCGTACGATGGCCCGTCCTTCGAAATTAACACCATAAAATGTGCAACGTGTTCTACTATTTCATAGGATTGACTTAACACTATGAATTGACCTTCAAGAAAGCCCCATTATGAAACATAGGAGATTGCTGGTATGCACGACCAGAAAAGCAATGTGTTACGAGTACGAGGAAAACAACAAACACACACACACACGTAGTGCTCACGTTAGCCGTGTAATTGTTTTTGAAGGACAGCGTATTTCCATGATGGGTATTGCTTTTTCTTCGTAATAAATCGCAATAGCATCAAATACGATCAAGTAGGCTACATGCCACTTTGCTAGTGATTCAACAGCCCGGCGTAAGACGTTTCAAGGAGACGAGCCCTGTGTACCCCGGCCAGTCCTTACCGATGAATTAACGGTGCACCGTCCAATACAGATAATGAGTGGGGGGGGGGGGGGGGGGATAGAGAAAGCAAAACCCGTTTATGTTTGTATCTGCGTGATCAATACATTTCAGAAATTGTACCGAAGGGAGGACTGGCGAGGTAAGGATAACTGAATGGTGCACTTACCATATTGACTTCGGACACCATATCTATGCTCGCAATGTCTATATTCATTCCTACTCCCACCGGGGGACCTGGAAACCAACAAAAGGTTTGGCAGAAAATACATTAATAACTTGTTCATTTATTAAAAATTCGCTACATTCACTGCATGCGTGCCCGATATGAAACACCCCATACGCTGTGCATTAGCCACTAATCTGTATTTCATCCGCATCCAGGTAATAAATATCCACTACACCGGTGAGTTAACGTCTGGTTGTGAATGCAATTGTTGATTTCTAAAATACTACACGACCATTCTAATAAAATAAGAATGATACCACTACGGAAAACTACTTTCTCCCTTTCATAGAAACTATGTAGGCTATATAGATATTTTGCCTTCGCATGTTAAAACCACTGACATTAACATCCTTAAAATTGCAATGGTCATTTACAACCTGGCCGTAAAAGATTATCAAAGTGTATTTTCGCAGACAGTAACAGACAGATGCACGTTATGAACTCAAAGATAATCGGTGTATTGCAAAAGTTGAATTTCATATTAAATCGGTACAAGTTTTAAAATGCCATCGTCGTAAACTACGCATTAAAACAGCATACAAAGACGATGTCTCTATAAAATGAACATTGTACGTTATCGGAAAGCCTGGCCCGCTACCTTCACGATCGGAAGCAACGTGCACTTCACTTTAAAATGAGCTCTTGCATCTGACAATTCACAAAATTCAAGAAATAGCCACGCATGCTTATAAATAAAACACCACTGCATTAAATAAGTGTCTCTATTAAACGGTTTGATTTACCTCCAAAATCTGGCCTCAAGCGAATGTCATATCCTTTCAACAGTCTATCCACAGTTTCTTTGACGAGTGACATATTGCTAGGGTCATTGACACTAGAAGAAAGGGAGATGCATTCTTAGTTAAAAATGTTTCTATGTCCATTTACAAGTGATATATAGTACATGCACGCGGAGAAAGTACGAATCATCTAATCACTCACCTCTGCGCACAAACAACAGCCACAATTAAAGGAAAAGTCCAAATGCCGAAATAGCTTCTTTTTCTAATTCTCAGCATCGCCATAGTTTTGATATGATTTTGGATTTCAGTGAAGACAGACGAGGTCCAACTTATTCTTGCCAGTGCCGTAATTCCAATGTGGGGCGCATGCGCACACGCTACCACAACATCAAGGAGCAGCGGCTGCTGATGTTGGTGGTAGAGCAATTTCCCAGGCTGGGGGAAAATTTAAAGGGGAAAGCGAAGCATGGACCGAGCGGATCACAGGCGTCCAAAATACAGAAGGGCAGAAAACAAAACTGATACATCTGCAAGCTGATACACCAGAAACATCTAACGATTTAGATCGAAAAAATTCCCGTACGAAATCATTGAGAAACCTGGTGTTTACTGTTTTTACATTTCACTTAATTTATCTCCCGTGGTCATATATTATGATTATCACTAACCCGAGGCCAGGAAACATCAAACAAGCAAACAAACAGACAGACAAACAAGCAGACTAACTTTTCCTTGCTATTACCAGCAAACAACAGCCGATGCGGGAGCCTGACTCGTTACAGTATGCTGGTCCATGCTTGAGGGGCCGGGTGCCTTGCTTTGAATTTTAACATGGTTTTAAGGTGGTCTTGCATGGGTTTATGAGGAATGGGGTCCACAGTGTGAGCCGCTCGCGTGTGTGGTGATGTTGGGG
>JABFEB020000047.1:3912308-3922355 GCA_019775895.2 Stomatorhinus ivindoensis
ACACATAGGACCGAAGATAGGAACTAAGGAATGAAGTGAAGGAATGAAGTGAAAGGTCTCAATACCAGTAATCAGTGCCTGAAACGCCCTGAAGACACATGTCAGGGCTGTAAAGGGAGGCGGCATCTGAGATTCAATGGCATGAGACACGTAGGGTGGGACGGCACGCGGGATTAATGCTTCGCTAGTTACAAAACCCACCCAGTCCTTTATTTTAACCCTATACATCTATTAGTCCCTCGTTAGTTTTAGTTTGGGGGGGTATTACAATAATTAGCTATAATATACGTCAATAAAGATAGACATGCCCAGTTACATTTCTATATAGTACTGTAAATCTAATATGATTTAAAGTAAGGTACAACCTATCCCTGTATTCATATACAGACATATCTCGTAAAGGAATAAACGTTGTTTTCCCTTCGCGAATGAATTCGCCCCCCTGTGCGAATATCAATGTTGTTTCAAAAGGATGTCTATAAATCTCTGTTGTAGTTCCAATATATGGTTAGAGGAGTTGCAGTGAGATATTGTTAAAAATCCAGCTATGGTATTTAAACTTTATTACTGTAGCTCGTTGATTATGAGCCAGTCGAAGGTCCATGACACTCCGTGTGATCTGAACCTTTCGCCAGGTATGAAGGCGTCAGATAGTTAATTGAATAATACGCAATTCCGAGAAGTTGTTCTTTAATTTATTTATGTTATCGTTTTGTATTTTCTACGGCACCAACACGGACTAACCATGTTAATATAAGATTACATCTGTGCTTGGCAAGTCATTAATTTTGCTGTTAATGTTTAAGCTTTAGCTCTTATATCAATCGACTTATCAGTAATCAGTGGAGTGTATTATTATGCGTCCAAATCCTTTGGTATTGATTAAAATGCACTGTCATGCTAGGGAATCAAGTAATTCTTATGAACATTACTATCAGTTCATGTACAAACTGCCACCCGAATCTCAAGGCTCTTTGGGCATGTAACAGCAATCCAACGGTTCTAACCATTGTAAGATTTTAATAGAATTTGAGAACACCATCCATCCATCAATTCACAGGCACATTAAACATATTTTAGCTTTTTTAAGAAAGAAAGAAAATAAACAACAAATAAATAATAATTAAATAATCCCTTTTTCTGGCACTCTTATATGTACAAAATAAATGGACAACTTGGAGTACAATACTGAACATGGAAATACAAGATTTGCCTGGAATTTTATTCCATTTCTCAAAGGTACTGAGCTCTTTCTGTACTGCCAAACAAAGATTTAGCAGCAACAGGTAGATCTGGGCCTAATTTAGACTGACAACATAAGCAGGCGTAACAGCAGATAGTGTTTCACAAAAAATTAGTCAGTCAGAAAAAAAGCAAAAGATTCTGGTTGGGAGAGACAAAATAAGCTCTGTGGTACAAAATTCTGGGAGATCCAAAGCTAATTTTCTGCCCATGAATTTGTGAATTTCCAACTGCGTTAAGTGACGCTAACACTAAAGTTAAGAGTCATTCAATGAGCTTCCATTCGGTCCTGTTCGAGCAGCAATTGATGTCTGGCCAAACACACGGTTCATAACTTCGTAAACAGTCCCCAGCTTGGCTTGGTTAGCTGCTCCCGTGGGCGTGTAATTTTCTCACACTTCTCACTTATTCACCCATCACATGACCCACTCGCTCATTCACTGGATGTTAAAACACCATCTCCCCACCCACACCAGTGACATTGTGATTTTGGAGATTTTTCAGAAATAAAAGCATTATGTGACAGGAACTATGCTACAATGTGGCTGAGTCTGTAAAGGTCCCGGTTGCATTTAACCACACCATCAGTAAATGGTTTCGAAAACAAAGATAGGTGATTCATTGAGCACAGGGACTAAAATTCACTGACAGACTCATCCCTTGAATCAGTGGTCTGGTCTATTTACCACGGATTCCATTATTTATCGATTAGCTGGTCAGTGATCCAGGGTTGCTTTTGGGATTCTTTGAGATGCAGTCCAGTGTCTGCCTCTTTGAAGCAGTTTGCACACTGACGAAGCAGTTACAGAATGAATCTACCCCCCGGTACATAGTTAGTGAACAACGATCGTGCAGATTGTGAAAGGTGAGGTCATTTTAATTTAAATGTCTGTAGCACGTCATTTGCGACTTAAGAATCATATACCGTGAAGATCGAACCTGCCCAGCCATTGCAGATATTTGTGAATGCCGTTTGGGTTATGCAACGCAAACCGGAGAGGAAGCCCAATAAAACGTTTCCGTAGAGACCGTCTAAACAACATCATTGATCGTCTGTTTGATTTGAATATGCTTTGCATTTAGATTGCTTTCCCCTGCCTCTAATGTGCTAGGTTACAGCTGCAAGCCAGAGAGTTCTCTGCATTTTGGCAACAGGTGAGGTGCTGTATCCAAGACACACAGTGAGACGTGTGGGCGTTCTGGCTGACCAAAACAAAGCGCCGGCCATCGTGAACTAGGACCGGAAAATCTGAGGGGGCTATGCACCCCATACACTTTTTCTCAATGTTAAACCTCGTATGGGGGTAGTCTTTGGCTCGGGGCCTATGCTCGGAAGGTCACTGGTTCAAATCCCACAGTTGGCAAATTTGATTTGACTGCCGGGCTAGAGAACAAGATATTTAACTGCTGATTGCTTCAGAGATTGTCTGGTCATACTTTCTCAAAAAAAAAACTATTTTTGAGTAAAAACATCTGCAAAATAAATAAAATGTAAATGATATAGTTCCCTTGTCTTATGATGAAGCTACAGTGGTACTGTCAAATGCAGAGTCACCCTTACCTTCACACTAATCACGCCAGCATCAAAGGAGTCCTGGAGCAGATCTCAGGGGGATAAATGAAGAGGCAGCATTGTGCTTGGCTACTATAATCAATCCAGGGTGTACTCCAGCCTTGTGCTCCCCCCACCTGGCAACCCACACCAGGATAAGCTGTTACAAGATTGATGGATGGATAGGTGGGTGGATGTTTTAGCAGAGCGATGTAACCTTTACACTCCTCGCATACATTTTTTCCTCTTATACACCATAGAAACTTTGCACGCGACACTTTCAGCTCAAAATTAATATATTGCTCTACCCTCAGCTGGAATTCAGGTCGTTTTCCCAGCTGACCTGTGACGTTAGGCAGTGTGCAGTGCGCGTGGAAGGGAGGCAGGGGATGGAGATGACAGCGGAGGGAATGTCATCTGCAGGTTCCTGCAGACTTTCATGGTGGGGGGAGCCTGAGAAGGTATCTGAAGAGGGACGGAGCTGACGGAGAGAACGGGGGCAGCTGCAGGATGGAATCCTCAGCAGGAGTGAGGGGAACAGGTGGCCATGGTTTGGGGGAATCAGAACTCAGTTCGCCACGTTAAATCAGCCAGAAGACACCAGATCGGTATCATCTGTATGCAAGATGACTACAGGCGTGCAAAACAAGGTCTGCTCCTTAGAGCAGAAGTACGTGCTTTGGTGAGTGAATGAACGTCTTCCTCGTAGGCCAAACAGAAGGGAACTTTAGTCGTGGCTCACGGGAGTTTTACTCGCACAACAATGTTCTGAGGGCAGAAGGAAAAAATGATTGGTTCTGAGATATGACCAATCAGATTTAGAGGAGATGGGTTCAAGCAAACTAGATGAGGCGGGACCAACCAATCAGATGTCTCCCACATGCAACATTATTTCATTCCTAAGCTGCTAGTCCCTTAAAAGTAACCATAATCCACTGCGATTGGATGATACCTGTATTAGTGTGGATCTGTTTCCCCTTGAGCCATTGAAAGGTCAGGTAGCAGGTTTCTGAAGAGCCTTCTGAGGAATCGTGGCAGCTATTTAGCTGCACAAGCATCCACATGACTCTGCATTACTGACTTCAAAGAAGGATGCAGTCTGAACCTCTCGTGTTTGCATGCTGTAACCTTTTGGCCACCGAACTGCGCTGCCTGCTTAACAGTGGGCTGCGATTTCCATCAGGTGGTTCAAAGGTGGGGTCCTGCGGGTCAGATGGTCGAGGTTAATAATACAGAATAATACATTTATGTAGGAACACAACCTAAGTAGCGGGGATGTTAGCATGCTGGGCGTTACTGTTAGCATTGCAGGTTCGCTGACGGTGTATTCAATGCATAACCATGTGGGGATGTGGGGTGGTGGGAGTGGTAAAGAATTCAAGATACTGTCCGTGGGGAAAAGGAATGTAATTACCTGTGAGAAAAACAAAAGGGATCAAATTTAAAATTCACACTTTATAAAAAAACCTAAAACAAATGATCAGAGTTTAATGAATTACTGTAATAAATACAAGCAAGCTTTTGCGTAACTCTGTTCTTGCGTAGAAGGGTTAGGGTAGAGAGTGGGGAAGGAAAAGAGGTTGTGTGTAGGGGTGGGCGTAGAAAGGGGTGGACGGGTTTTAGGAGCACCGTAATTTGGCTGGAAAGTAAGAACCAACAACCAGCCGCAGCCATCTAATATACCCATGTGGTATTTGACTTGACCATTAGCATCACCTCATGCAGCGAACCAATGTCATAGTAACTTTTAAAAAAATAGTTTCATTAATTAATTAATTGAGCTGGTAGTGAAATTTAACAAAGCCATGGAACGGCTGAGGTGCCCCTGAGGAGAGGTTTGGGAACTGGAGCGCTGTTCATCTAGCCATCCAAGAAGATACCAGTAACTTTTTGGAGAACAGAATAAATCCCTGTCATTTATTATTGTTTTACTGATAATCACATATCTTTTAATATTAAATGGTGTTTTTTCATTCTGAGAAAATATGCACTTGCCGCTCAAAATTAGCTTTAAATATTTCCCATGACAGCCTTATACTTCTGTACAGTACTGTATATGCCAGTTACATCTCATGAAAGATAGCTTAACATCTAAAGCATTCATCTCTTTTTGTCACTTCGACATGGAATCTAAAAAACAACTCCGGTTCTATGGCAGATAAAGTCCCCAGTGAAACGCATTTACTTCGATTCTGCATGCTCTTTGATGATGTACTTAGCATAGTGCTCTCTGTCTACCCTACAGTGAAAGTTTAACGACTTCAAACTAACTGGGCATCAACCTCCTTTGTACTGGAGAACCTTTTAATAGTCTCCAGGAGTAGGTGTGAGAAACTCACAGAGATAAAGGTCCAGGGTTCTGGCTAAGCTAACTTCAACTGGCGTCCCTATGGATAGAGGGTGATGTTACACCACCATTTAGGCCTCTCCTTGCCTTCCTAACCTCCCATTGCCTCTCTCCAAATACTAATTTCAGTCCCAGGTCATGATATCGGTAAAATGAAGTGTCGGAAATGATCGGGCCCGCGGTCCCAGCGGATAAATATTTTTTAGCCTGCTCAGCTAAAGATCCAAGCCCCCAGATGAAGAAGGTAATTTTTGTGGGTGTAGATTTCAAGTGGGATAGCTGGAAGAGGGTTGACAGTCTCTTAAATTACATGTGGGTGTTGGGACGGAGTGGAAGCAGCATAATCCTCCTGTACTGTGTATAAAAATGCCCCACCCTCACAGGATACCCATCTTAATTAATTAGCAAATGCTTTTATCCAAATCAATATACAGGGTTAGACAATCGCTGGGGCATTTGGGCGTTTAAAGGCCTTGTTTAAGGACCCAGTGGAGAAATGACTCCGCTGAGCCTGGGATTGGAACCAGCAAAGTTCTGATAACAGGTATAGCAATATAGCCTAATGAGCCAAACGCACTCCTCAGCAGCTCCTATTCACCCATTATATCAAAACCCACACGGCGTCTTCCACTGTTGTCTCTTTTTGCTTTCGCAGATGTGGAATCGTCTAACTTTTATGGCGTCACAATGCAAATCAAGCTGATTTGATTGCCCGTCGCATCCTTCCAAGAGGCTTTCAAGGGCGCGAGCCAGAAAGCTAGTGGTGACAATCTGCTTAGGGAAACGTAATGATACCATCAAGGGCATATAATCCCATGAAGGCATAGCGTGCTCTGATTGGCAGGATCTTCTGGCTGCATGCGGCACTTTGGGTCACAAGGCATCTCTCCTGTTTTCGGGACCCGTAATCTCTAGCAAAAATCAATAGTGGAAAGCTGTTACCGTAGTGTTACTATTCCACGGACCCATAGCCATTATATATTTTAGGGGTGGGGGCGGGTGCTTCTGTAGATTTTGAGGAAACAAAATTCAGGGGGTGTTTAAACTCATAATTTTACTACCAAGTTACATTCCTGATTGGTAATAATTTTTTTGGGGGGGGCGGGGGGGTTATTTTATTACATGGCTACATACCTGTTATCCCAGGGACCAAGAAATGCACTACTAAATCCCAACTTTCAGCATTAGTATTTATTACCTATTGTCCTATAATATATGACTTGATAAACCATGGAAAATTAATTTGATCATGATTAAGGTGATTACTGTGGTTACTGTGGTGATTGTTAAAACATGAGATCTATATGTATTTTGAACATCATGCCTATAAGTGCTTAAAACTTACTCCCAACAAACACAAAGGTAATCAAAATAGATCGGCTGCTGGATTTTCGCTTAGCATTAAACTTTATATGCAAACCTTGCTTCTGTATTATTTTTATATTTTTATTGTTTGAAAGTATTTGTCTTAGTATCGCCTACAAATATTTTAATAACAATAAAAGGTCAGAGTGGAATTTTTGAAAGGGCAAATTTTCAAAAAAGTGCAAACTAAGGACTTTTTTTACCCCTTAAAGTAACTCATGTAATTATACCAGTATTAGAAAACAAAGAGAATGAGGTGCAATATTGTGCATTAGGGCACAGTATGTCTGGCTTGTGTTTGTGTTTGTATAAGTTAAAATAATCTGCCAAATATCTCTGCCGCTTGTATTACAAAGCGAGATTTAGCTAGCTAGTTAGCTAGCATATTCCAAGGTACCCTAGTTTGAATGGATGTCATCTTCATTCAACTTACATATGATCCAAACTACTAAATCTGACAAGTTATCTTGCTAACTCAAAAATCCAATGATGTAATCCCCTGGGTTTTGTGGCATCGTGGTTTTTGGCGCCCACTGTTTCGAGTAGAGTTCCATGTGACGGACAGCGCCCCCTGCAGGTCCCCGTCAGCAGCCACTGGAAATGTGGCTTTGAGAGGCATTGTTTTTCACCACAGTCCAGTTTAGGTTTCCCATCTGCTTTTTGCGTGATATTAATACATTCAGAACCCCAGTGGGTGTCATTCCTGAGCCAATGGGTCCACTTGCAGTATTTTTATTTAAATGACAATGATTGATCTGTAACAGTCTAAATGTCCTGACTGATAATGGACATGCAAAATGAAACTCATCAGCACACGTCAACTAATATAAATGACTGACTGAGAGACCTGGAATACGAGCGACGCTCAAAGGATATCAGAATCTAACAGAAAATAAATTAAAAACATGCTAATCTCTGATTTTACTTTCTCTACACCATTCCTCTGCCCCTATCTATTTTTTCTTCCAACAAACAGCCAGACATTTGACCTTCGTCATGGAGATGAGAGCCTGTGGGTTCACATTTGGCAGCTCTGGACGGCGGATTCTACAGAAACAGAAAGACACTGGCAAATACAAATACTGTCATCAATACGGATGGATGAAAAGGAAAACAAACACCTGGATAATTCCAGAAATTTTGTGACACATATGACAATAGTGAAGATCTATCCATATTCTGCTACCAATCATCCAGCACAAGGAGACGGTGCCTTTTCCAGAGAGCGGAGGCCATAAGGAAGGGACACAGGAGTTCATTACACAGACTGCGGACCCTGCACAGATGTCAGTGCACCTAAGGACATGCTTCTGACAGTGGAGTTCCTGAAGGACTCCTTCATAGCAAGGAAAGAAGATGCAAGCACACAGAGAGCTGGGGTGGGATTCAAATCCTACAGTGCTACCCAGGGCCAAATTTAAAGGGGGGGGGGCAAAGCCAATGCTGTGGACTTACTGTCACAGCGGGGCGACTCAGAGAACACAGGATCCAGGTATGCGGGTGCTGAACAGGGTTTTAATCGGGGTTCAGGGGAACAGCGGGTCACTGGTTTCGGGATGAGCAGGTCTGGGTGGCTCCGTCTCCCAGTAGGGGCTAATCGGGGCGTCAGGGTTGGAAGGGGCAGGCAGGAATCGTGGTCGAGAGTTTCGATGCTGGGAGGGTCCGTCCTACATGCAAACACGACCACACGGGGAAAGGGAGGACGCAGACAGCCGGGACAGGCAGCGTGGGATGGTCAGGGTCGGGTTCTGGGCTGGGGAGGAAAGGGAGAGAGGCAAGGTGAACACAGAAGGCAAACAGGCTAGGTCAGGGCAAATGGAAGCACACAGGACAATGCAACGCTCGGTAAAGGCTGTAGACATTAGCGCAATACTTCGCGATGTGCTGAGGCCTCTGGGGGTTTATATGGTCTATCTGGTTTGGACGCACCACGTCACATTGGCTGGGGCCCACCTGTGTGGGCGTGACACTTACCTACAGCATTAAAATATTGTGCCCCTCCCTCACACATCTTGGGGCCCTGGGCTGCAGCCTAAGTTAGTCTGCACATAAGCTCAGCCTTGGTACTATTCATCGACCCCTTGTGTCACTCTGATATTATACATCCTACCATGTCATTTATATTATTTTACCTCCTTGCTATGCAAGGCCTCCTTCGGAGATGGGCGAAGGAAATGAAAGTTTGGAAATGTCAAGGAAAATCACTGGGGAGGGACAGCGTACATGAAATGCGCAGCGTGATTATAGCTTTTCCTTAGTGGTTCATTTCAGAGTTCAGACTGAAACAGAGTATGGAGGAGAGCCAGAAGCCTTTCCTGCCAGACGCATTTTCAGACATGTGTTAATGAAACAGCAAATATATCAGCTTGTAACCATGAAAGTTTGTTCGTTTGTCTCTTTGTTTATTAAAGAAGAGGCTTTATTCACCAGGTAACAGAAGTTGCTAGAGAACGTAAACTGGCTAAAACTGGTGAGTCTTCATCTGGTGAGTCTTCCCCGTACGCGGAGTGAGATGTTTACGCTTAGGGGAACAAACCCGCATCTTGCTTATCCTGTATTAGTGCATGTATCTGATGCACAAATAACTTACTATTTTGTCTACCTATAAGGTACCAACAAAACGGTTATGCAAAGGTACAAAGTGGCAGAATAGAACACGATTGTAACCTCACAATACTATCGATTCACTCAACGTTGACGGTAAACAGCCGCATTCCAACAACTACCCAAAAGAAGTACCTTCAGAATACCTTCCGACCCAGAAATCTCTGGGCCAGGGGCAGTGCCACCCCAAACTCTGTCCGTGGTCTTCCCCATGAATGAAAATAATATATTAATATACATTAGATCAGTGTCCCAGTCCCCAAATAATCAAGAACACCGAACACCTGGTATAGGTGCACTGGGAGGGAGCAAAAATGTGGACTGTCTGAGGCCCCCCCCAGGATTAAAATGTCTTTAGTGTCCCTTGCAATGGACTGGCACTCAGGCTGGGGTGTTTCGCTGCTTGTGCGCCGCATTTCCTGGGTTAGGTTCCTCGCTCACATCTACCCTAAACCTCAGGGTTTTATCAACCCGGTCCCCAGGGGTGGGAGGCAGCAAAAATGTGGACTGTCAGGGGGGACAGTCCACATTTTTGCTGCCTCCCACCTCCCAGCCAATCAAGAAGACAGAACACCTGGTATAGGCACGATGGGAGCTGGGAGGGAGCAAAAACAAGGAATGTCTGGGGGGCCCCAGAGGACCGGGTTGGGAGACACTGCACTACACCAACTGGCAGCCAGGCAACTGCAACTCTGAGAGTCATCATTAGTCAGATTTACTCCGAGCCTCAAATCGGGCCCAGCATTAGCAAGGTGTTCAAGCAGATGACCCTAATCATCCATTTATCATCCTCATGTCAGGTGCGGTTTTCACACCTGAAAATAGCATGATTCATTACCAAATAAATGAAAGAAGCACCAAGCTTTGGTGACACCCCCTTGCCCCCCCCCCCCCCCCCTCCCCAGACATCTGCTACATATTACTAGATCCTCAAAAT
>JABFEB020000047.1:3957457-3970775 GCA_019775895.2 Stomatorhinus ivindoensis
ATATGATTACAAGGTGGATGGACACCTATTTTTTAAATAGACACTAGGGAATCAGATACGCAGTAACGAGGGAGGTCTCTGGGGACTGATTGGTAGGAAGGATGTAAATTGGAATTGTATTTCAAGGGAGACTGTTGTATTGGCCGGCTTTTTGCATGAGGATTAAATGGATATCCTTAATGGAGCCCTATATACCATTATGATCTTTATGTGTGTGTGTGTGTGTGTGTGTGTGTGAGGACCAAATGTCCCCCACAATGTTATAAAAACCTGTTTTTTTATGTTGTGGGGACCATTTTTCAGGTTCCCACAAACACCTGTGAATGCAGTCAAAAAAGTAATGCCTAAGGACTTGATGTTAAGAGTGTCATGTTGGGATTAGAGTTTTCCCCATAGAAATTAATGGAGAGTCCCCACAAAGATATAATTACAAACCTGTGTGTGTAGGTGTGTGTGTGTGTGTGTGTCTGTCTGTATTTGTCAGAATAATTGAAATAGCTTTACAATTAAAGCTAAAACAAATCACTAAGAGGCCATGGACTATGAAATGTTCAAAATGTTAAGTATTTATATAATATATGCCATTGAAAGTACTTTTCATACCACTGTTGACGCGACAAACAACCTAGACGCACTACATAGGCCTATGAAGAATCTCAACTAAGGTGTTTATATAGGAAGTCGATTACCAAATTCAAGTTCATGTCATTCGTACCTACATACTGTTCACAGACTGTTACACTGATAGCGTCGCTGAGCATTTATATTAATGCACTTCGTCTCCAAGATTTACCCGAGATTACTGTGTTTTACGCTTCTGACAGAGAGTCGTATTTCCAGTGCCGTTGACTGGGAGCTGCCCATGGTTCTGAAGCACTAACCGGGGCGTTGTCGCTGCCATGGTGCGTAAAATTTAAAGATGTGGAACCCTTAGCTATACGCTAATAACTTTCCCGGGCGAAACCGTGCAATATTTAGCATTAAATGTCCAGCCCATGCCATATTAATGCCATAACTGCAGACAGAACGGTTTACCGCATTGCAATTTGCGATACACAAGTACAACCTGCATTGAACACCGATTTCTTTATTATCCCTTAAACCACGAAAGCTGGACATTAATCCAGCGTTCGCTGGTATATACCCTTTTAAGTGTGATCTTGAATAACTGGAATGAAACTCCAAATATCGATGAAAGTCGCCTAACTTAAAAAGAAAAATGAACTGCAAAGCAAATTTCGGGGAGTGAAGAGGGAGGTACCAGCAAATGCGTTTTGAACATTTGCATTAATACAGAAATAAGTGTTTAAAGTGGGGTACAGCAGGGCGTTATCTCGGCTCATACAGCCGCTTGGCTAAATTTAGAAACGGAAAAACATAAGGCTCCGGAGCCGGAGGAACTCAGTCATTAAAATGCATCGCCCGGCCGATCGAGGACGGTCCACATTCAGCCGGTCCCGAAACGAAGGAAGCATCAGGTTACGGTCCAGGCGGCAGCACTGTACGCGTTACTGCTCCAGAAAGCAACGCTGTGTATAAATACGGCACCCAGCCTGCATCCTATGCTGCTATCATCATTCAGGGAAATGACAGCGCTTTAACACCATTCCCCGTCTTCAGTTTCATAAGAAGAAGCCAAACGATACAAACCTCCCAAAGTGATGCAATAAATAAACATTCCCGTCTATTTGCTCTTAATGCGTGATGGTTTCTTTGTGAAGGACATATGGATATAGGTCGTGTGTGAGAAATACATCAATATATATTATTGACATCAGATCTTGTTATCCTTTATAAGAACTGTCGCGAATTGGACGAAAAATGTTGTATTCCGGTCATATTTAACGATTCAGTGTGTGTTTTACGGAATGGTTTCGCAACGATCGTAGCATATTGTATAACCTTTTGCTCAGTCGCCTATGGGAAAAAAATCACAAAAAATGTCCCATAGATACGGATGCAGCCGTGTTCTATATTCTTATTTGAGAATAAAGTGAGTAATTAAGATGGTTTATTGAGTGGTACGTTATTTCTGATTCTATATGGTGGAAAATGTTAATCTCATCAGAATTTAAAATACCTCTTTAACATAAAAAGCTGTTATTTACAGTTGTACGAGCCATATAGAGAAACGCAGCTAGATTTTATTAAACGCAGGATTTGTGATTGCCTTGTGTCAAAGCGATTCCGTGATGCATGGTATGTATGTTTATGAAATAAAACTGAGTTTTTTTTCTCACAGCAAAAAAAAAACATCAGAAATCAGTGTAGTGAAGGGGAAATGGGGGGAAAATCGGGGGATCCGACTGAAAATGTAAGAGGATTTGATTTTGCAGCTACTGAAAAGAGATTAAGTCGACAGCAGTGGAAGTTAAATTGTGCTGCATATAAAAAAATGGGCGGATTGTTCTTTAGATGAGAGATTGGTACCACCTTCCATTCTAAAATAAAATCGCCCTAGAATGAAGTCACAGCCTATTTCACATCCGGTTTACCCAGGGACATATTACTATTGTCTGAGTGGAGAAAAAGCTTTATTTGCTCGCAATCTCTATATTTAAAGTAGATTTTGTAGTTAGATTAGCAATCTGCTGGGACTGGAAAGAGTTTAACTCCCCTCGCGAGGGATAGTGTGCGAGACCTGCGCAAACTCAGCATCGTCAGCAGCCGCTTTCCGAGCCTCGAGCCAAAATCCGCTAGATCTGAGATCAGTGAGGATTTTCAACGTCGGATCCATGTAGAAAAGGTAAAAATCCACGGATACAAAATAGCCGCATCTCTCCACTATACTGTCGTACGCGGTTTAAATGTTTTTTTCAGTTTGATTGTGTTTTTTTTACCAGTTGAAAACAGTGGAGGGGGCGGACGGGGGTGACAAACACTGGCAGTTGTAACTGCATTGAGTTGCGCTCCGGCAATACGGGTAGATACGGCTCTGGTCAAAAATGGATTGCTAAGGAGTTTCATTTGAAGTAAGAAATGGCAAGTTTGGGGCTGGAGCGAAGGTGCCTTTGCTGAATATGTACATGACTTCACTGTTTGCTGTTTTTTTTGTTGCCATCTCCGGTTGTCGGATAGCAGATTTAATATCGCGGCGTCCAGTTGCTTAATCACTTCGCAAGGATAAAATACCGAGCGTGCTGGTGCTCAGCGGTATGCATCACGCCAGACGGACACTCATTTTGTCAAGCAACTTTAAATGTATATGTATTTTAAGGACGATCGCATGCTAGTTACAAAGTGTACAATGCGGGCTGCGTTTTTTTTGGTCAGCTTTATGAAATTGTGGTCGAGTATAGGAATTTAAAGAGGACACGCTGCATCATATGCAGAAAAACGCTGCAACGCTGATCTGACTTTCTGCTGCCGAAATCGCGCTCCCGGTTAGTATATAACGTGTGTTTCTTTGGCACGGCAAACGTTTTCATTGCCAGTCTCTTCGTCGTAATGTTTTTTGTATTGATTGGAGTGGCTTTCGCCGGGGAAGACGAATCGCTTGATGCCCCGGACATGTGTAAATAACGCCTTTTAAGGGTCAGAGTAAATTCAGACAGGTAATCATCGGCGCACTCTATTATCTATCTGTCCTTCCTGTTTTGTGTACGAGTTTTAGCCTGGTAAATAGTGTGGAGAAAGGGTATGATGATGGACGGGGTTGTGTTTAATACGACTTGGCTGGTACTGCTTTTAATTATTATGATTGATAATAGTTTATTTGCCTAAAAGTGTCATGGTTACAAACGACGTGGCATTAAGACATTGATGTTAATCAGATGGAATTAATAGCGAGGCGTGATTTTCACCAGTGTGTTTTTCTCTTTTGTCTATTAAAAGATATTATTTCCCTCTGTAATACTTAACTGGATTGCGATAACGGTCTTGCGTGCATTTTGTTTATCCGATCGACGCCTGTTGGTTTTGATAAACTCAATCGCGACGTGCTCTCCCGTGTGAGATCGTGAACTAATCCCGAAAAGATGTTGGGGTTTAGCAGCAAATCGCCCAGCCATACAGGCGCCTAAGAGCGCCTTTTCCTACCTGGCAGCACTGGCGATCTTTGGCAAAAAGGTATCTGTTAGAAAGGTCGCGCCTTTATGTTTGCAAAGACGGGTGTATGATATGTTTAATTTCAAATATCGCTTAGATAATTCAGACGTAGGATTCGTGGGATCACCGTAGCTTAACAGCAAGGCACGTCTGTACAGTTTTTATTTTCTGAACAAACAAGCAAGAAACAAGTATGGGGGGGAAATTATATTTTTTGGAAAGGCGGATTTTGGATAAGTTGCCTTTTGCTTCATATGGTTTCCTTGGATAAAATATGGCCGTTCAGAAGTAAAAACAAGTTTGTGTGTATGTTTGCGTCTATTATTATAAATAGGCTTAATGGTGCATTACATTTGTGTTCTCTTCTTCCCTTTCAGTGACATTTGCATAACAAAAGCATGTTTGGACGAACCGGATCGTTCGTGCTCTGCCTATGGGCCTGCGTGCTGGTGCTGCATGTGCTCTGTGGGAAAAGGTAATTATGCTTTTATACAACACTTACATTGCCCTGGATCGATTGATAATTTCGTTACAGGGGAAAAAAATACACTGTAAGCTCTGGCATAAGACCAATATCAGTCTCGCCTCAGTCCCCCCCAAAAAAGGTAAAATTCTGAATAGCAGCATAAAATATTTTTTTAGACGTGTTCATTCTCAGTTTGACAGGATTGTTGATAAAAAGATAATTAAACAGTCGGAGAATGCGTGCTTGCAGTTATTACGGTAATGCAGTGTCCTATATTTGTCAGTAATGTACTATGAAATGGCATGTTTGTAATTAGAGTATTATTTAAGGACCATGGTACAAGCTAATGAAAGGCACATTCTGAAATGAGTGTTACAGATTGGGTCTGAATCAGTATATTTTTTTAAGTTTAGTTACCTGGCTGGCAGACACCTATATGCAGAGAAGTTGCACAAGTGCGTGTTGTAAAACGTGTGTGGCCGTGTTCCTTTTCTTCTGTTTCGAATGAACAAAGTGGAGAGCCATGCTTTCGCCTGGGGGGGGCTGGTTCTCAGACGAGGAGTTTCTTACCGGGCCCTGTCAGAGTTGAGACATAACTGCCTCTAGCAGCTACTGGAAACATCACAACCCCACTGGGCATATGACCTGGGCCCCTCAGCCGTGCCATAAAACGACAGCAAACAAACAGTCTGATGCAGCATATCTGTTACAAAGGTGGCAGCAAAGTTAGCTGGAGGAATACTTTTCAATAGTGGCCTGAGGTGCTAAGGGGTTTCCGCGTGGCGCAGGGGTAATATTTAAAGCCATCCTACATAAAATTAGACTAAACCAGAAGGTATGGTTGTTTCGGTGTCCCAGCTCTAAAACCTGTAAAGTTTAGGCCTAAATATATTAACATCTGAGCATAACCATTTATCATTAAGCGTGGCTTGCAGTTATGGTTATTTAAAAATAGGACACAATGATTATATAGTAATATAGGTAGACAGAAGGGAACACATCTAGTAGAAACAAAATACTAATTAATCTATTTTTACAATACAAATTGTGTGACATACTATTTTCCCAACTAATTTTATGGTACATCCAGCGTTTTCTTTATAATTGTATAGTATAATGAAATGGGATGTTTAACGAGACTATTAATCTTTTCCAACGCTGTTGACCATAAAACCACAGCACTCGAATTTCTCTGATCCTTCAACTTAAAAGTCCTGCAGGTCTTGCGGGTTCGACGGCCCAAATTGCTTAGTAGAAGGATAGAGTAGAAACACAGGGGCTAAATTTAGCCGGGATTTGGCCCAGTGATGGGATAACTCGGAGGGAAATGAGCGGCAGCTCCTGGACGGTCCGTGGAACGTGCAGCCCGCAGCGAGAAGTGTTGCTGTTCGCATGACCTGTAGGTGGGGGTGGTGTACAGTGTTTATAAGGAAGAGGGTTTCGCTTAAAAAAACACTCCCCTGATTCTGCAGGCATACTTGTATGGGCTACTCCCTCACCTATCTCCAGAGTAATAATAATTTTAAGGAATTTGGATTATCATCCAGATTAAGTGCTAATAGGCATTCCTGCATTGTTTTTGTATATAAACGGTTGCTAATCTTGTGCGAGCAAAGCGTGACGGCGAGATGCACGCGCTTTAACGACGCACATTCTAAATGCGTTTTCAGATAGTGTGCACGCGCATTATTTTTACTATTTGAAATTGTGCAGTAAAAAATTGCAGCATCATCAAATTAAATGCGCATGAACTACAATCTGTGTCAAGCCCCTAAAAATTAAAGCAGTTATTTCATAACTAATAGATCTAAAAATGTTTCCCACAATGCTTAGCACTGTGCGGTTTCAATCATGTTTACTTCAGTGATAGGTTACTAATAAATGTGCTATTGTCACCGACATAAAACAAAAGGGTACAGATAGCATATGGTTCAGTTCCTGTATAATGAAGAATATGCAAATGAAACTGGAGAGATGCTGTGGTTGTCCCTGTACACTGCAGTATATCACTGTAAGAATGTCCTTATTTACCAGATATCTGCCCGAAAACTCCAGAATCTTTGTGACTCAGTCCCAGCCTTCGCTAATGCTTCCGTGTTCTTCCTGTTGCTCAATCTGGGCCCCGTTCGCAGGGCTACGTTAGCTACTCCCGATAACCTCCCTTTGTCCTTCGACTGCCTCTGTCCGTGCAGACACTGTTCAAACAGTGAGTGTTTGTGGAACCAGTGATCGAGCGGGTCTTCCTGTTTACCAAAAAAACAAAGCATCAATCGAGTTAATTTCAGAGGAAATAGAATTGTTTTTTTCCTAGCCTTTGTTCCTAATTCTGATTATATTAATCAGATTCATTTTTGTTGGTGTTTTTACACCAAAAATGCACATTTTTAGAGACATTTTTACTCACAAGTGGTGTACCTAGGTTATTTGCTTTTTAAGTATTTTTTGCGTTCTGTGTTTTAGTCAATCAGAATAAGGGTTAACCTGGAATTGGTTTGAATCTTAAACGCTTTACATCTTTTCACAACAAAGCCCACGTGTCTCCACTTTGTCAGTTCCGGACAGAATGGCATTTCTGACGAGCAGAAAGACAACACTACTGTCTTCACCCGCATCCTGGACAGTCTGCTGGATGGGTACGACAATCGACTCCGGCCTGGACTGGGAGGTACTGAACCAACTCCCCAATCCACACAATCTGCATCGATAGCAATCAGTTCCCCACTGACTCCTCCCGACTAGGTCCTGCTGTTTGTAGATGCAATGTTATAATTCACTTTATTGCTCGGAAAAACAAGGACCGTGTGACCAAGGTGAGAATGAATGTACACATCCAGGCTCACGTACTCCGTGACATTTAGGAGGTTGTGGGGTATGTCTTTCAGGAGAGTTTTTTGGGCACAGATAACTAAGTGTACGTGTTAAATTTGAAGCAGTCGATTCTTTCTGCGTGGCAGAAGCCCTACAGGTATTTCATTCCATGAAGGTCAGTCGCATTATATTTTGTGAACAAAAAAAGTCTTGGGGGGAAAGTAGCCCTTGATTGTGTACTTGATATTCTTGCTAGCACAGCATCCATAGAGATCAAGACTCTTAAAGATGGAGGGCAAAACTGGAAAGACAGAAGTCCACTAGACCAGGGGTCTCCGACTCCGGTCCTGGAGAGCTACCGTCCAGTAGGTTTTCTATCATACCCGGCTTCTGATGAGCCACACCTGTTCTCAGGTAAATACCAGGAGCAGGTGTGGCTCATTGGAAGCAAAGTGGGACAGAAAACCTACTGGAAAGTAACTCTCCAGTACCAGAATTGGACACCCCTGCACTAAAGGATTCTTGCAGACAATTTATGATGATCATTTTGGCACCCTAGATGGGAAAATGACAGTTCCAATCATTTGGTCACGGGGAGACCAAATCTCATCCCTTGTTGAGACTATTCGAATTTTATAACCAAGACTCTGGTCTTTGGCGTGTTCTTCTTAGGGGTGGAGTTGAGCACGCAAAGGGGAACTTGAGCAGGAATGATGGTTTTTGATGGTCTGGTCAAAGGTAATGATCACCACCCTTAATTCTGGGAGTTTGACGGCAGGGTAGACAAGAATAGCTAAGTGCAGTGGCCCAAGCTGAGGTTGACCAGGAAGGCCTCTTGGCCTTGAGTTTATTGAGTATCAGTACCCACATTGACGCCAGCGCCAGATCAGCATTGCTGAGTGGCGAAGCGCTACTTAACGGGGAAAGGGAAACAGAAGCAGACAGGTGGATGTCGGTTATCATGACGATTCCGGGATGATTAGATCAAAGCTCCGAAATGCTCCTCTGGATGAAGAAGCAACTGAGTCTAACTAAGAATGCCAATCGACACTCACTGTCCTAATTTCCTGCTTCAACAGAGCGTGTAACCGAAGTCAAGACTGACATTTTCGTGACGAGTATTGGGCCAGTCTCGGACCACGACATGGTATATGCCCGTCTTCACCTCCTCGAAATGTCATCACCCTTGCATGCTTTAGTTTTCCACCAATCACGAATCGGTTGCTTAGATAACATCTCTATGGATGTCTTAACTGCATCTATTTCTACTTTAGGCGAGTTAATCGATTCATTTGCACCTCCATGGAATTAAATGTTTACAGAGAAAATCTTTAGTTCACCCTGCAAATATAGTTCTTAACACGTTCTCCTCCAGAAAGGTGATTATTCCTTGAATTGTTCACCATCTTTTTTTGTAATTCCACTTCTAGCTGATTAATGACATTTTCATATTTCTCCTGATTCCGACTGAGCATTTTTCATACGATCTCACAGTGACCTTTTTGCTGTCATCTAGGCCACACCCTGCTCTTCTCACAGCTCCAGGGATTAACGGGTAACTGGGGAACAGAAAGCAGAAAAGTGTTGGTTCAAAAAGCATCACTTAAATGCCATTTAGCACAGGTTTCGATAGTAACATTGGAAAGTACAGGCCATTTGTGCAGCATATACATTTTATTTGCTATATATATATATATTTTTATTTTTATTTTTTTTTATTTTTAGATTTTATATGTAAATTAGGAGGCGGCACAGTGACATAGTGGTTAACATTGTCACTTGACACCTCTAGGACCCGGGTTCGAATCTCTGCCATGGCTCTATGTATGTGGAGTTTGCATGTTCTCCCTGTGTCATCCTGGGTTTGCCTTTGGGTGCTCCGGTTCCCCCCGCAAAGTCTAAAAACATGCTGAGTTAAGCAACCAAATCATGCCAGCATGAGGTGCCCTGTGATGGGTTAGTGCCCCATCCTGGGAGATTCCTTGCTTTGTACCCATGGACTCCAGACCTCCCATGACCTGCAATAGGACAAGTAGTTACAGAAGATGGATGTAAACTATTTTCCAAAAATGATATCTAAAATCTACACCTACCCTCTTATGTTAAACACCAGTTCATCTATTTTTGATAAACAGGATTATAAGAAGCATAATAATTAAGTACATATATGTTGTTTATTTTGTTTAAACACACCGTCATGAATATCACACAAAAGTTATCAGACTGACAATGTCATTACGAAACTTCTTTAGCCCACACTGTATTTTAATACGTTCCCTAAGGGATAAGATTAGCTTCAAAGTTCAGAACACTTAATATCTGCGAAACGCTATTAATTTCTTGACAGAGTTCCTGCAATATTTGCTTGGACCTTTGACTTTGAGTATAATTCCCAACAACTGTAATGCACGCGCCAGGTCCGCTGCTGCATCGCTACGAAATCGGCCACGAAATGGAATAATTATCGTCTCTCCCTCAGTCTGCACGCATAACCTTTCAGTTCGGTTGCAGACCCGTCTAATTAACTCGCTGAGAAGGAAAGCGTCCCCCTGATTTTTAAAATTTTTTTATTTTGGCAGCTGACTTTGTCAGGCTGTATAAATAAATTAAAGGCATGCTCTTGGCTGTCGTTATCATTGTTCGTTAGCGCCTCGTCTTCCTGTAATTTCTAATTACCTACTTGGCCCAGCGTGACAGGCAACACTTTATGGCTTTCAAGCACAAATAGTCTTCATTAAAGGGGAGGACCACGTTACGGGAGTTTTGTGCCCCTTGCAGAAGCCACATAACCAGAGTAGGAGACCATGTTCAGTCCTTGTATGGGATACCGCCTGCCATCCAGGCAAGTTAAACATCATGCCTGCTTTCTAAGCAGCAGTTGTGTCTATTTTCTGTTTATTGTTATCAACGGTCCTTAGCTAATATTTTTATACAGTCTTGAAAATAAGTTTTCCCCATTTTTGGTTCGAGAACATTCACCTACGGAAAATAAGTCCTGTACCTTCAAGGTTCAACATAAATTCCACCAGTTAGTTTGACCCTCTCGGGACACAGTTGTTTATCATTTTCTGCCCTCTTTTTGCTGCACGGTCAGTATTTCCCCGAAGCGCGGGACCATCCCGAGGCAGTTACAACAACCCACTCTCCCCTGCCTCCCCTTCTCTCTGGCAGGAGTACACGATTGACGTCTTCTTCCGGCAAAGCTGGAAGGACGAGCGGCTGAAGTTCAAGGGTCCCATGGCGGTGCTTAGGCTAAACAACCTGATGGCGAGTAAAATCTGGACGCCGGACACGTTCTTCCACAACGGCAAGAAGTCTGTCGCCCATAACATGACGATGCCGAACAAGCTGCTGCGCATCACTGAGGAAGGAACTCTGCTTTATACCATGAGGTGAGAGCACATAAGAGACTTAATTCATACATAGGGAGGGGCAAACCTTATCATTAGCCAATGATACGTTTCAAATCGGTGAGTGACGGGGGAAGGGAACTTCGCAGGCCAATCGGCTTTTAGCTAGGGCCAATGTCCCTGTGACCCCACCCCTTTATACACCCTGTCCTCTTCGCCCGCACGGACCATCTTGCAGCTGTCCTTGTGGACACAGCCGCAGATTAAGCCCCCAGCTCCATCACTTCACCAGGCCCATAAATAAAAGCGCTGACACCCCGGGCCGCCAAGAGAGCGGCGCTAATGAGCGGGGCCGCTGACGATCCCCCATAAAACACCTCCCAAAACGTTTATCTGGAGATTAGGGTTCAGCATGGGCTCATATTTATGGCGGGGAGATGAGTGATCGCAGACAGGCACTGGATATAGGGCTCTGACGGTCAATTTTTCACCGTGACTGTCAGGAGACGCCCGAGGACCCAAGGATTCGGGTCCGAGCAGGACGCCCCACAATGAAATGCACACGGGGATATAAATACCGAATCCCCCCTCCCCCGCTCTTACCCCCCAGGCTGACGGTGAGAGCTGAGTGTCCCATGCACCTGGAGGACTTCCCCATGGATGCTCACGCCTGCCCGCTGAAGTTCGGCAGCTGTAAGTGGAGCCGTCTTCCCGGAGACACCTGGGGGGGTGGAGAAAAGCGATGACGTGGGCGGCTGTGTGTGGCCGGGATTCTATCCGGGGGGTTCCACGCAATAGCCCACGCCATCGAGTCTGTTGACGTTACGATGTCCTTCAGCATAAAACGGGACGTTAAGCATCATCTCCAGAAAAGAGAATCGGAGAGGGAAAAAAACATCCAGTGTGAACAAGAAACTAACCTTTAACTTTGAACTTCTCAAGGTCTTTAAATATTTTAAGATAACGATGCGTCTGCGGTTTAAAAAAAATCCTCTGCAGTGGGGGATGTCTTCTGCAGCTCCTTCTAGGCTCGATCGCAGGAGGACGCACCTGTCCTGTTTTTACCCGGCTCTCGTGGACACCTGCACGTTTAGTCTGACCTTTATGCTGTTATCTCTGTGATCTACTCACAGTCCGGTGTTGTGCTGGTTATGGGACCTGATTAACGAGAAACCTGTTCATTACTGTTCCGCTTAACCTCCACATTCCTGTACATCCTGAGCAGACGCTTACACACGGGCGGAAGTCGTCTATGTGTGGACGAGGGGAGCTGCCCAGTCTGTGGTTGTGGCCGAAGATGGATCCAGACTTAACCAGTATGACCTAATGGGACAGTCTGTGGACTCCGGTGTGGTCCAGTCGAGCACAGGTCAGTTTACTGGCGAAGTCATGTGACTTTGTGGTCAAAAGCAGCAAGGATGTGCCTTGATTACCAGAGCTGGAAAGTTCAGGTCCAGAAAGTAAAAATCCAGACCAAGATTTTGTTTCAACCAACCAGTTGAGTATAAAGAGTCACAGTCACAGATATTCAACTGGTTGGTTGTAACAAAACCTTGGTCTGGATTATTTACTTTTTGGACCTGAAATTTCCACCTCGGATTATATTAGCCTTTTCAAAATGTTGATGAGAGACAACATAAAGTTTTTGAATGTGTGGAGTAATAGGGCAGTATAGAAACGCGTACTTCCAAAACCATTCATTTCAATGTACATTCTTTAGAATCTACTTCCAGGTCAATGGATACATTGTCAGTTTCAAGTGCTGTTAGATTCCTCTTAGTAAATCTCCCTAATCAGTAAGAACTTCATTTCTTTCACTGCCAAAGGGAGTTATTGATTTCTACCCATATCTAGCATATACATCATATAAGATAATTGGATAAATATTTATTACTGTTACCTTGAATTTAATATTTCGCTTCATAAACATGATGACTACATAACTTGGCTGCCAAGCATAACTGCACCAGTATCGATAAATCCCCACAGCAGTAAAACTAATCATGGTGCAAAAGAACTTGTCGAGCAACATATTTCATGCCATATATTGCATTGAAAGTAGCGTTCCTTTGATTGTATTGCAATACAAGAATCACTGGTGCATAAAAGTTAGCTTTTTGTGTGAAAGACCTGGATAATAGTCTTGGCGTAATGGTTGAATTAGAGGTATTGTATCTGGACGAGCTGGTTTTTTTAATGCGGAGACATGGTGAAATAAATCAATGCACTCCAAAAGTAAAATTTTGATTAAATAAAATGTGTTTCTTTTTTTCCCTCTTGCAGGCGAATATGTTGTTATGACAACACATTTCCACTTAAAGAGGAAGATTGGCTATTTTGTCATCCAGACCTACCTGCCCTGCATCATGACGGTGATTCTATCCCAGGTGTCGTTCTGGCTCAACAGAGAATCTGTCCCTGCAAGGACTGTGTTCGGTGAGTAGCTGTTATTTGAAAAATGCACTCCCTTAATTCCCAGAAGTGGGCAGGGGGAGTATGCCATAAAGAATGACCTGGAATGACCCACCCCCCTCCCCCCGCCAGCCTGATGGAGTTTTTCATCATGTTGTACTTTAAATTACTGGGGGATGAGTTTGGCCCCTCCTCAGAGGCCTGAATTCAGGATGCGGGCACCGGCTCGTCGGAT
>JABFEB020000047.1:3977522-3993468 GCA_019775895.2 Stomatorhinus ivindoensis
TACTCAGCTGGTTGGTTGGAACAAAATCCTGGTTTGGATTTTTACTTTCTGGACCTGAAATCTCCACCTCTGCAGAAAAGTATTCACTTGTCCTTATTGAGGTATTGTTATCTTGCCCAGCAAAAGAAGAAGAAGGAGTCACTTCTCAAGAAAAACAACACGTACACTGCCACCACTGCGACCGCCTTCGCACCGAATATCGCTAGAGATCCCGGACTGGCCACCATCGCCAAAAGTGCCCCGCCTCCACCCACCGAACCAAAAGAGGAGCCCAAACCCAAACCGCCGGAAGCCAAGAAGACCTTTAACAGCGTGAGCAAGATTGACAGGATCGCCAGGATAGCCTTCCCCCTCCTCTTCGGAACCTTCAACCTCGTCTACTGGGCCACCTACTTGAATAAGAAGCCAAAATTGCAGGGGATGCCTCAGCCTCACTGATCTGCTGGTTCACTTTCTTTTGCGTCACATTTTTTTTGGGGGGGCGGGGGGGGGGACGCAGGGAATGATATTTTTCCCCCGGAGAAGTCTGTCGTGTTCAAGTTGACGCATTGTTTCTATGTGTGTCAAAGATAATATTGTACCTTAAATTAGGAAAAAAGGAGATTCTAGAATTCCAGAAATGTGGTTTAAACGAATGGGAACCTTTACGGAATCGCTCTGCTGTTAAAATACGCTAAAATATATACATGAGAGAATGCTAAACTACCAATGCACATAGCCTAACAGCTAGCCCAACGGGTCTCCCTCGTCTCAAGTTCCATCCCTTATTTTGCTTCACAACATCATTACTTTTAAACCAGTCTATAAAAAAAATGGGGAAAAAAGTTGCATGGAATGAAATTTTCTGCACTACATTTTCAAAATCTGGTCAAAATCCATACAAATTTACTTAATTTCACTCGCAGAGATTACCTTGAATCCAAGGTATTCGGCTAGTTAGCTAATCTTCCACATTTAGCAGTAGCATATTTAATGTTTGGATCTATTTGTTTTTTTTTTTTAATTGCGATAGGGTTTCAGCAATAGCAATAAAACACGTCTCAGTGGATTCTATTCATGAATTTAAAAAAGGAAAAAAGTTCATTAGAGTATTACATGGAACAAGCAGACTATTTAGTTTTATTGTAAATATTACCAAGTGTTAGAGATGTCAATATTACGTTTAAGCTTTGTAAAACGTAACTATAAGATATACATATTCTATATGTGGAACAGAACAGCTTTTAAAAGCTCAGTGTAAACAAAGAATGAGGAAGTTCATGGATTTTAAGTGACTGTTTCTTTACCAGGCTAGAGATCTTCTAAATACTGGTTTATATGTTCCCAGTGTTAAACACCTAAGTCAAATACAATTAAGAACAAAAACAAAAAAAAAACAGATGAATATATGTGTGTATTTACACACCAACATGCGTTCTAAGAAGGATCAGCAAGATGTAAGAATGTAAATGTAATATTTAAATGTCGGAATGCATTTTATATTTATCACTTATTATATATTTTGATTTATTATAGAACAGACATTTGTAAATGGTTTTGTCAGAGCTGAATAGTTCTTTGCATTGTTTTCTTTTTCTTTTTCGGTTGCCACTGGTAGCTGGTTACATTGACCGTGAAGAGCAGTGCCTTTTCCACTTGAAGGGATGAACTAAGACAGATTGCGTTTCACAGATTGTGAGAAGTCCATCCGCTGTGTTCTACGTTGTCCAGATACAGTTCGACTCTTTCGTTTTGACTTTTCACTGAAGGTCGGAACGTGCCAGCTGCACTGCCTTCCATCCCACACGCCCTCCGTAGCTTGTCGTCATCGTCGTTTTCATTATGATTATTGCGTTCCGTTTGTCTGTTGCAGAAAAACGCTACCTAGCCTTGTACATTAGTACTGCACCCTGCACACAATGATGTCTTCTGCTGTTACAGTAACAACAAAATGTTTTATTTTTGTAGCCAGATGTCCTGTATGAGAACGTTCCAGAGAAACCAAAATAAGCCACTTTAGAGATTTGTTTTTTTTTTCTTTGCAGTGAGTGATTTCACAACTCAGCATATCTTGTTTCATTTCTTTTAATGTAGCAATATAGTGAGAAAGGGCTTTTTAGTGATCAGGAGATATTTTATTGGGTAACAAATTTATTTGGCGATCGCGATGGTAGTTTTATGTTGACGTCAAAGAAATATGTACTTTAGTACTTTGAATTTGAAAGACTCTAGTGGGTTAAGGTCTTTCCTCGGTCTTGGTTTCTGTTGAAAATTCACTGCTTGTGTATGGAGTGGGTTTGTAAGGGGAGATGATCGATTCTGGGCCATTGATGCTTTGGGACGGTTCCAGCTGCATACAGTAAATGTAAGAGGAAATCACACCTTAAGGGTCCAAACCCAGCAGCCCAAATATGAGGAAGACTGATTGAGTCGGAATGGGGTTTAATGTCATGGGGGGGGGCTGTTTTCCCCTGCAGATTGTATGTAAGCACTCTGTCCATCTCAAACTGCTGTGTGCTCTTGTCACATGTTGTATAAACACATACAAATGGATAGATATGCCAATTAAAACATACTGTACGGATGTTTATTATCATGAAGGTACATATATAAATACAAATATAAATATATATATATACGTATAAATATTTACTTATAGTACAGATAGGTATTGTTTGTAAGAGACTAGTAGTATGCATTTTGCACATTAGAAGCTTAATTTACATTTAAGTAGTCAGCTTCGTGCTATGCAAGAACACTCTTATTTTCCTTCCATATTTCATATCGACCAGATATTATATAAAGCTTAACACTTTGCTAAAGACAATGTATTCTGCTTTTTTTTTTGCCCCTGTTCATTATTTTTGTCAAAAACAAGCCAAAAATAATTTTTTATTCGAATAGCTATTCGGTTCTTGATCAAGGTCAAAAACGACGTGGGATGATAATTGTGCGTAAGCTTAATTTCACGGCAATAACATTTCAAGGTGATGCATGTTGATTTGAGATGCCTGTGCAGAAATCGATTCAAAGCATATCCTGGTGTTGTAATGAAAAGAGTTTTGAGTGCCGAGTCGGAAAAAAAAAACGTGTTAATTGTCCATTTCGCCAATATCATTTTTATTCATCACAATGTTTGTAGCTAATTTCTGTTTCACAAGTGAATCAGGTCCATGGTATGTACCCTGCATTGTGGAAGAATTGGATTACAGTCATAAAAATATGAGCACCTGAATGTGTCAGACACACTGCAGGTCATTATTTTGGGCAGCAGTTATAAAATAAAAGTTTAACGCTCTAAGTCAGGCATCGTGAACTTCCACTCACTTGTGTGTTATTCTTCCACGTACGTATTATGCACAGATGTGTAGCACCTTAACATTAGCAATCGAAGTCAGTCTGTATTTAGGTTCCAGCTGATCTGGTTTTCTTCTCGAACGTGGGTGTCTGTTAACACTGTTAACATATGCCTCCATTTGTGTTTGTTTTAAAGAGAAAATAAAGACTTAACTGGAAAACGAAACTTGCTAATCGGGGCCTTCGGGGTTCATTTGGAGGACAGTGTGTGCTGTCGGATTCGGTATCGCTTTACGTACCGCCGGACTGCTGCGGCCTGCCGAACCTCGAACGTCCGTCGAGTCGGTTACATTTCAGCTGCTCCCCGGGGGAAGACAGAGACAATCAGCAGCCCTCGTGCCGGGAGGGGGGCAACGGCCAGGCCTCAGAGCTTATTGGACATTCTGTTAATATTTGGACTTCGTTACCATGTGGCACCTGTATAGCTAGATGATCTGCATTACTATTCAAATAAAAGAGAGAGAGAAAAAAAGTTACAGTTAGTTATTTTTATCACATTGAATAAACTCAAAATATGAGGACATTAAGTATTTAAGTCGTATATCAAAAGGAAAAGACAAAAAAAAGGTAATACGGTTTTTGATCAATGCTAATAAACGCTAAGAATGAGGTGAACAGGTGTTTAATTTTATACATTATTTTTATGGGTTTTTCTCTGATTTTTAAATGTTGCAAAAGAAATAAGTAATAATTATTCATGACAAATGATTTTGGTATAGCTTTAGAAAGGAAATTTAATGAAGATTAAATATTCTCATGCAATACTTCAATGTGTCTTTAAAATTGATCATCTCACTGCATATTTTTATTGGCTACTGACAGTTAAACCTTTGCTTAATCTTTTTTTCACAGTTGATTTGATGCTCCATACAAATAGCAAAATCTAGAAATAGCAAAATCTAGAAAGTCTAAATTGGGGTGACTAATTGTCATTCTATGCCTAGAGGAAAATTTATGCATAACCACCAGATTAAACACCAGATTTAAATTTTCTAATTATGCTTCTACAGCAATCGAATATTGCCGCTCATTGTATATAATAAACTGTGTTTCTCTAATGTTTCCATTCGGCCTAGAGAAAGATGTTTATTCCAATGCGTATCTTTGTGTAACTCCAGGTTTACCAGGAAAAGACAATTTTAGCCTCGCAGCAAAAAAAAACTGTTTATGTGTATCACTGACATTCCCGATAAAAACCAAAGTAAATGTATCCATCGCATACCCAGTAAAATATACACATAATCTGCACATGTCAACACTGGTTTTCCGCAAACACATTCACAGTTTGCCAATACAGAGACTTGGAGTCAGGGCTGGCTCAGGGTATGCTGGTGCCCTTGGTGAGATTCTGCTGACATCCACCCACCAAATTAGAAAACAAATTTCGCTAGTTAATTTATATCACAAAAAAACATTTCAGCAGCACAGGCTATCTGGCACCAGGGTTCGCATCTCAGCCTGGGTTCCCTGTCTGGAGTTTGCTAGTTCTCCCCATGTCATGGTGGGGTTCCCTCTGGGTACTCCAGTTTCCCCCCACAGTCCAAAGACATGCTGAGGCTAATTGGAGTTACTAAATTGCTCATAGGTGTGCATGTGTGAGTGAATCATCTACACAGCTAATGTTATGGAATGCAAGCAGAGGTATTCTGGTCACTCTTTTGTGCGTCTAATCAAATGGCGCCTTAGGCGATCACATAATTCGCCTATAGGACGGGCCGACCCTGTTTGGAGTAAATCAGCCTGACTGGCTTCAAAGTAATCAAACAATAGTGGGCAAAAGATCAAAGGAAAGAAGCACAGCCAGCAATTATGTTGAGTGATGGCATTTTTTGCAGACATCAATTAAATACTAAATAGTTTTGAAAAAGCAGTTGCCCAAAGTATTTTAAGCGGAACAGACATGTGACTGTCCAGTGGTTTGCTGATCCTCCTAAATTCTCCTACGCACTTCTCTCTCCCTGGCAAGTCTGTTTGTTTGGCATGGTGCAGCATTCAAACCGAGATGCGATCCTGCATAATCCCAGTACCCAAAATAAGGACGTCCCCAGCAATAGGATTGACCGCCGCTGCCATCTCCCACAATGCACTACTCTCACCATTTTCCACTTCACGCTTTCTAAATCTGGGTACTCACTGGAAGCTCAGCCTAGTCACATTTACGCTCAGTCGACTACTTGACAGCGCATGTGTTTGTAATGAACATCGCCTGTACGTCAAATAAAGAAAATTACGTCAAATAAAGAAAATTACGTCAAATAAAGAAAATTAATTACTTAATACAAAATAAATGTAAATGTAAAGTGCCAGACCGAAATGACAGTTTGACACAAACGAAGGAGCCATCTAAGCATTGCGTGCTTTCTTTCTGGGACACGTGTGAGAATTTTATTTCAATCCAGTACTAGCTTGTCTATTGTTAGACAGGGTGGGGATGTAATCAGTTCCGTCTCTCATTTTGTTAGCGCGGATCTTTTCACGCTGATGAAAAGTTAATTAGCCGATACCTTCACCCGGAGAGCATTGCGCTTGTTCTTCTCAGCCACTAAGTGGCTGTGATGGAGTTTATTTCCTCCGCGGCCTGTGGAAACACGTGCTTCCTAAATAGCATGAAAAGACAGCACTGGTTTCGTTTCATGGTCTTGTCACGCGTCACGTGACTCGTGTTCGTCGTGTAATTGGCTGCCACCTCTGGCCTTGAAATCAACCAGGAAACAAGATGACAAACCTGACTTTTAATCTGCATTGTCCACCTCTACAGATGATACTGTGCTGTAATCCCAACTGCAGATTGGTCTAAACATTCATAACAATGTGTTTCAGCACTTTTTGCAGTAATAGAAATACTTGTGTTTCTGAAGTGGTAAGATTTGTATTCTTCTTCTGAAAAGCTACTACATAAAACGAACGAGTTCATGAGCTTCTCAAAGAACTGAACGCTGGTTAAATGAAAAGTGAAAAGACAAGAGCACGTTACTGTTCAGATGAGATCCCTGATTTTTCATTTTTCATCCAGTTTGTCCACACCCAGATAATTACAATGATGTATCTGGAAAGCTGACTGGAGACTGCGTTACTTTTGTTAAGTATGACAACACCAGCAAAAGTGACATCAGATGGTGGCACAGTGGTTAGAGTTGTTGTGGCAAGCCTCTGGGACCCGTGTTCGAGTCTCTGCCATGGCTCCATGTTTGCATGTTATCCCTGAGTCATTGTGGGGTCACAACCCCCCCCCCCCCCCCAGCAGTCCAGTTAAGCTTTGCATAAACTGACCTTTCTGTCCTGCCTGCCATTTTGCAAAACGCTCCAACTTTGTTTTGACCTCTCTGTCGAAACCCAGTTCCTACCTGTTTCTGTTGAAAATATTAAGAGCCTTATAATTGCAAACTGAATTGTGCTTCCATCCTAATGCAACCCCTTTGATTTCCAGACACCTTCAATATTTCCAGTAAAAGATGATCCATCTTGTAGATCTCGACCTCTTAATTTGTTTGCGTTTCTTCCATATCGGCCAAGAACAGAATGTGAAAAAGTGGAAATTTTAGTACAGTAACCTATCCAAACATATTCTCTGTAAATCCCCTCTAGCGTTCATTTTTTTGACAGATATCCAAGCACCTGTGCTTAACATCATTCTTTCCTAAGCAAAACGATAGAACAGCTTAACATATAATACAATGTTCAGTGCTGTGTCATGCAGCATCTGTATCAGCGAGCCAAATTTGGAACCGAATCAGAGCTGTTCATTTGTCTTGTCACAAATCTAAAAATG
Organism: Stomatorhinus ivindoensis; assembly: GCA_019775895.2. Classification (NCBI taxonomy): domain Eukaryota; kingdom Metazoa; phylum Chordata; class Actinopteri; order Osteoglossiformes; family Mormyridae; genus Stomatorhinus; species Stomatorhinus ivindoensis. Next base: position 3,984,628 of record JABFEB020000047.1, read on the forward strand.
CTGCCTTTTCTAGGGTAGAAGTGCTATACACATCAGTAGATCTTGGGAAAGTTTTAGCGCTGCCTTCAGACTGTGAGGGAACATAAGGGAACCGACCGCAGAAGCTGTGACTTATCAAGGGGCTCCCTGTCAGGAGATGACACCGGAGTGTTTCTGCTTCGCCGGGCGTGCATATCCAATGCGAGAGAGCTGCATTTGGCGCCTTCCAATGAACTGCACATGTGAGAACGAGGAGGTGCGATGGGACCTAGACCCTGCCGGAGGACATGGACGTGGCATCGGCGCTGAGTCACGGAGGGGTCGGAAAAGCAGAGTCGGCAACCCGGAATCAACGGGCATCTCCAGTCACGGCCTCTTGGATTCATAGGGGCAGAGAGAAGCAGGGGCTGCCCTCAGTGGGTCCCTCAGTGGGTCCCTCAGTGGGTTCCTCTGTGGGTTCCTCAGTGGGTCCCTCAGTGGGTTCCTCTGTGGGTTCCTCTGTGGGTCCCTCAGTGGGTCCCTCAGTGGGTTCCTCTGTGGGTCCCTCAGCAGGTTCCTCTGTGGGTCCCTCAGTGGGTTCCTCTGTGGGTCCCTCAGAGGGTTCCTCAGTGGGTCCCTCAGTGGGTTCCTCAGTGGGTTCCTCTGCGGGTCCCTCAGTGGGTTCCTCAGTGGGTTCCTCTGCGGGTCCCTCAGTGGGTTCCTCAGTGGGTCCCTCAGTGGGTCCCTCAGTGGGTTCCTCTGTGGGTCCCTCAGTGGGTTCCTCAGTGGGTCCCTCAGTGGGTTCCTCAGTGGGTTTCTCTGTGGGTCCCTCAGTGGGTCCCTCAGTGGGTTCCACAGTGGGTCCTTCAGTGGGTTCCTCTGTGGGTCCCTCAGTGGGTACCTCGGTGGGTCCCTCAGTGGGTTCCTCTGTGGGTCCCTCAGTGGGTACCTCAGTGGGTCCCTCAGTGGGTTCCTCCGTGGGTCCCTCAGTGGGTTCCTCGGTGGGTTCCTCTGTGGGTTCCTCGGTGGGTTCCTCTGTGGGTCCCTCAGTGGGTACCTCAGTGGGTCCCTCAGTGGGTTCCTCAGTGGGTCCCTCAGCGGGTTCCTCAGTGGGTCCCTCAGTGGGTTCCACTGTGGGTCCCTCAGTGGGTACCTCGGTGGGTCCCTCAGTGGGTACCTCGGTGGGTCCCTCAGTGGGTTCCTCGGTGGGTCCCTCAGTGGGTTCCTCGGTGGGTTCCTCTGTGGGTCCCTCGGTGGGTTCCTCTGTGGGTTCCTCAGTGGGTCCCTCAGTGGGTTCTTCAGTGGGTTCCTCAGCAAACTAACCAGCAGAACAAAACATATCCGAACTCTTACACTCGGGGCGATTTTGATATTAATCATCTGGTTCAACTCAACCTTTGCATTAACTGATGGGAAGTGACAGAAGACAGTTGGTGCATAATGAAGAGATTATAAAACCTCATTTGTCCAATGACTGCTTTGCAGTGGTCCCACTGGGATGCAGTGGTTCTGCTGCGATGCAGTGTTCATGGGAATAGCTAGTGGCAGTGTGTACCTGGGCAAGGCACCTATCTCTTGCAAGGCAGACATGCAAACTCCACACATGAAGACCTGGGGACAGAATCAAATCCATGGAGATGTGATGTGACAATATCCACAGAGGTGGTCTAGGTCAGGAGTAGGTAGGGTCCTACCTTTTGAGTTCCTGTCTGCATGAGATTGTGTTTGGTTCATCAGAGACCAGGTAGGATAGAAAACCTGCTGGGTACCAGCACTGCAGGATCAGGTTTTCCAAACTGAAGTCAAATTTAATCTGTTCTATTAATGAGAGCCTACCAGCAAAATTCATCAGGACCATGGCTTCCAATTTCCGACGCAATCTGGCCCTCAGAGAAATATAGGTCTTAGTCTCAGCACATATATACCGTATTTAAGCACATCTAGTGACTATAGCGTTCACACTAACTTTCCGAACAACATGCCGGATTAAAATCCACATTAAGAGCAATAAAGGACCCAGTGCACCTCTCCCATCATGGTGTACCAGGTGTGCAGTGAAGCAGGCCTTGCACACCTTCATTCACCAACCAAGGGTCCAAACAGCACCGACAGCAGCTTTGGAAGCGGCTGAAGACAGACCAAGTCTTACAAAAGTAAAACATGGGAAACCTCTCTGATTATTTACTGCACCTCCTGGCAAACCGGAGCTCTCTAATAAGGTGGAGATTATTAACAGGAAGTCTCACTCGTTTGAACGGGAGCCCAAATTAACGGTATCGTCAGCAAATCGACGACTGGAGAGAATTTCATTATTAACACTCGATCCTCTCTGATGCCCATCTCTGTGCTTTGGGTCACCAGAGTCCGCGAGGGACTGATCTTTGCTAAAACATCTAATCAGCCCCCGCTTTCACTATTAGATTTTCTGAGAGCTAAAAAAAATTGAAACGGTCAAGACCTATACTGTGCAGATAGCGGTGGAACATTTCAAATGCTTTTGAACGGCTTTTTCCAAGCGTAAAACTAGGCTGAGCTATTTCTGTTATATGTTAGATTTATGCTGCGCTGTGAATCAATTGGTGATTCCATTTGAGTGTCTTGTGTATAATTGTTGTGCATGTGTATGTATAAGTGAAACTGTATTCCGAGTACATTGCGTGTGCAACCTTATGTAAATACACACTCATCGTAATTCAGTTGGATAGTTATGAAGAATTTTTTTCATCTCCACCTTTTGATGTGAAATTTACATAAGTTTGCTTCAAGAGAAGCAAACCTGATGGATCTTACTGTCGGATGAATGTCGCACCGGAGGCCAGAGGAAGCCAGAACGCGGGGCTTCTCCTGCCAGTCCGAGTCACCGCACTCGTGTCGAGAGAATCGCCCCGAGGGGTGCCAGATGACTAATGTTCGCAGTGCAGTGACACAACAGCACGTATGTGATTAGAGGAGGACAGAAATCAGTTATCCTGCTTCTCTCTGCCCCCCCCCATCCTGCATGCCATCATCAACAGTCACTGGGTGATTCTGGACAGGTTTATAAATAACTCCCACACAGTGTTTGCAGGCTTATGTAACTTATTTAAAAATTCCCCATTCTTTTTTAAAATGTGCTCCCCGATTTAGATTTATTAAATCTCTCCCCCAGTGTGAATGGGCTTGGCGTGAGAGGGCCTTTCTCTAGATTTACTGACGCAGTTGCTGAAATACGCTTTTGAACATGACTGGCTGATCGTCGGAGAGGTTGGGGAATTTGTTTGTTTGTCTGTCTGTCTGACTTTAGGGACATTTTGAGAAAGGTTATATGTGAGAAATAAAAGGGTGTTCAGAAGCTTAAAGCTCCAGAAACCAGGAAAAAGAGTATTTCATTGCCCTTGATGGATGGTGTAACCTTGCAGACTTTTATTTTGATCAGTTTTGTCTCCATTTGAGGCATGCCCCAATTCTTACTCACCTTCAGCCAATCATAGGGCATGACCTGAACCACCTGACCTGAGAGGGCAGGTGGAGGAAGGGGAGGAGTTCATTTTTTTTTTCAATTCTTCATTGTTTGCGCCTACTGGTAGCTGGGTCAGAGCAAAAGTGTAGACTGTCTGTAAGTCTCCATGCACTGGGTTGAGAAATTTAAATTTAATCGACTATATTGTGTACATTTCTTCTCCCATGCTTATAAAAATTGAGCTGTGTTTACCTATGGTGTTGCCTGGGTTTGCAAAAAAACTGCTAATTGTATCACATTTGATAGCTGCTCCCAAAATACTTTTTCTTATAAACATTACTCATGCATATAATAAGTATTTTGTGTCGTGCAATTTGTATCTTAAATGCTGACTTATGCGAGGTGATATTTCATTCTTATTTTAGCTTTATATTTACATTCATGTAGTATTTTATCATGTAACGTCAGGCTAATTTGCATGTGAATGCTATAAAGCTGCCTGAGAGGCATTGTTTATTTGAGTGCTTTTTCTCACCAACATTTGAAATTTTCGAAGGATGCATTGACGACTGTTGGAATTGGTCGCTTTGTCTCCGGGGTTCACCCTAGCGATGAGCAATCGAATCCCTTGTAGGCTCTGCCGCCGTGTGACCTGCATGGCTTGTGTTTTCGTGTTAGCTTTAGCATAAGGCTTTCTTTCCACAAAGCCTAGAGCGCGCTGCTTTTTCTGGATCATGGATCCAGCCATAACCCGGCACGCCAACCACGGCCAAAGAGACACACATGGTCAGAATCTATAGGTTTTTTTGTGAATTTAGATTGGCTGTCCTTCAGTTTTGGTTGTGATGCTCCCGGGAGGGCTAGAAATACAGACAGTTGACTTTGAGAGAGCTTGTGCTTCATTGATTTGTTCCACCGCGGTCAGGCAGTGCAAACACTCTTCACAGGTGGGTTTAATGGGTATGTAAATACGTCCTGCTCTGCCTGCTTCTTTGTTGGGTGTCATGCACTTGCATGGGGAATCTTGCTTTAAAAAAAGTCAAGGGTTTTCGTTTTATTCTTAGATATTCATCTGCATGAAAAACTGCACACAATGGTTCAGTAAAGGAAGATCTTTCCGTATTTGGTTACGGGACGATGAAAAGGTAGCAGATAGGAGTTGGAGTGATATATGTTTTTAAGCGTTGCAGCCTGTGAGGTGTTAGTATTGATAAACGGAGGTGGCAAGTACAGGTTTAAAAAGTAGAAATCCAGACCAAGGTTTTGTTTCAGCCAATCAGCATAAAAGGTCACAGTCACAGATACTCAGCCGGTTGGTGGAAAATCGTGGTCTGGATTTCTACTTTCTGAACCTGAACTTTCCACCTCTGTTGATGAACACAACCAGCCAAAACCTAAGAATCTAGCAGCTAGACATAGGAGGATAGCACGGGCTTGGGTGGAAAATTGCCCCCAAACATGAAGTCTGTCGCAATTACATTACAGCGCCCCGGCCCCCTTGTCTCTACAACTGTTGGTCAAAAAATGTGACACTGATCAGCTTTAAGTGGAACCTGCTAGTGTATCAAAGAAGGTGGCGATATGTCATGCCTTTTCAAACACAGACAGGAAAAAAAACCATGAGAGCTCTTTAAATCTGGGGGGAGACACACGCCTGCTCGCTGCCCTTACAATGAGGTGGATAGCGCTCAGAATTATTATTATTATTGCACTGGGAATTTTGATTTGTTCTCTCTGCATAATTTATTGCTTGTTCCTGCAAATGGCCGCCTTTGGGAAGGCGGGGAAGAGCCAGGCACTTAGGCTGAGTCCGTTTCTCTTTCCTTTTGGTGCTTAAAAGCATACGTCCAGTCCGCATTGGCAAGGTCCGCCTACCTCCTGCCTGGAACGCAGCGCGTGGGATAAGATAAGGCCTCATCGTGGCAGGCAGGCCGTTGCTATCTCCTGGCACCTTTCCGAGACACATAGCTATGCCTCTATACTCATCCCTGTGAGGAAACTCAACTCTTTTTGGTTTAATGTTCAAGAGTTTATTGTCATGCAATAAAAAGTCAGTGGCACCAGGCAGAGAATGTCTTACTCTGCATATCCTTCAAGCAAGCATATATTCAGCTGTTTTCTATACCCAATTCTCCTGATTTAACAAAATTCCCTTGTTGGATTACAGGAGAACTGAGTGAGTTTTGGATCCCAGCACGGTAACACATGATGAGGAAGCCTGACTTAAGTCATTACAAATTTGTAATGCATATACACAGTGCTAAATAAACATACACATAAACATGTCAACATAGTGTGGTGCTATCCATCCATCCATCCATCCATTTTCTGTAGCAGCTTGTCCTATTCAGGGTTGCAGGGGTCCGGAGGCTACAGCCCCCCCCCCCCCCAGGTGATGTAATCATATAATACAAATACTGTGAGTATTGTAGATATGTATGAGGCAGAGGTAGATTCAGATTCCAGTCATCTCCCAAAAACACACTCGGCTATTTGTGTAAATTTATCTATCTGCCCATGGGATGTTACCTTGCCTGGCACTGGATCACGTCACCTTATTTCCTCTGGTAAACAGTCCATCCTGGAGAGAGAAAGGTGATTGGAAGATTATAATGGTGCTGGTGACTGAGTACGGAGACTCAGCACATCATGTATTCAGATGATCTGGATACCTTTAAATACCTTTTAAGTACTCAACACCACCTGCAATCGACCATCAGAAATGTATTGAAAAATGAGTACTCGGTTGTACTTTATATTTCCACATCCACATGCAAGATAATGATACATAGAATAAGTCAGTGATTTTAATCCTGGGGTAACTTTGGGAAAGACTTTGTTTTTGTCTATTCCTTATCAGCATGCAGTACCCTTGGAGCTGGGGGATAAGGGCCCAGATATATAGCTATTTTGCTAGGGTATGAACCCACGACCTTCTGATCACAGGCAACACGGCTGAGCCCCCAGAGCAATGCGCTGCCCTCAGTACCGCCTATCACATATAAAGTAGACCGATGTTTTTTAGTTCTTCACATGCTCAAATAAATGCATGAAGTAATGAAGACTAAATAAGAATTGAAATACTTCACACTTCTCCCGTACTACACCACGGAGCATACGCCAACTCAAGCCCCCGTTTTACACAGACCTTACATAACGTATGCGTGTCTCCATATTAATAATGTAAGCCGGTTGTAGCTACTGGCTTTTTGGGAATATTAAAAGGCTGATGATTTACATGGTTTTGTGGGCCTGTAATTCTGAAAATTTGTATTTCTGTAATTTAGGGTTCAGTATTACTGCTTTATTTATTTAAGCTGTTGTGTGTGTTTGTTGACTCCAGAAAATCCTTCTGTCCCATTCCGGCTTGTGGGATTCGGGAACCAATGGGTGCAAGGCAGCGAACACCTCTGGATGGGGCGCCAACCCGTCACAGGACACGCTCACACGTCAATCAGTCGTGCAGCCACACCTACGAGTGTGGTCACTCCAATTAACCTCAGCATGTTTTTTATGATGGGGGGGGAACCAGAGTACCTGAATGAAATGAGGAAATCAGGCAAATTCCAGGCACATGGAGCTATAGCACTGATTTGAACCCTGGTCCCAGTTGTATGAGGTTACGGTGCTGACTACTGCACCACCATACCACCCCTGCTGTAAAATCAGGAGATTTGGTAGTTCATTAAACCCGCTTAATATTCTTGGAGACTTTGCAGAATTAAGTGATGCGTAATGTCTAGTTTCTAATGTGAACTGGAGCATGAGATGGAGACACACATATGACTTTTAATCACTGATAAACATGAAAAAAAGAAAAAAAGAAAAAGAAAAGGAAAAACACCTGGCCGACATCGTAAGTTTCCAGCCTGCAATAGCACTGCAAGTCATGTGACGTTTGCATATGGTTCCACAACAGCAGCATTATGGGAAACGTGGTTTCATTGTCATACAACTAAATGGACACACTTCATGGATCATCTGAGATGTCACACATCCAGTGAACGGGAACCCAGCACCCAGATGCTCGAACTGGCTTCCATACGCATCTATATGTGTCTCTCCCCACATCTGTAACCCCCCCGTCCCCCCCACCTCCACCCAAAAATACATACAAGATCTCAACACAGGTGAAACAGCAACGGCCTGAGGAGATGAGGCTGGCCAGCACTCATAGAGACTGCACACAGCTCTGTCCCAGCAGAACCCTGGGGGCGAAACATTGATGTGTCATAGAAGGTAACAGTCATTAGAGGAAAAGGTCTATTTCCCTTTCGGCTGGTGGGAGGGGCTGCAGGCTGCTAAAGAGAAGGGCTTTATGGAACTCCGCTGTGTGACCTGCAGAATAAACACACACACACACCTAATGAAACCCAAACACAATGCAGAGAGTGACGGCGGCTAGACAAGCAGGCGAGGCTCATGGGAGTTTTACTTACACAGAGCGAAAAAAATGATTGGTTCAGAGATATAACCAGTCAGATTGTAGAGGAGGTAGGTCCGAGCAAGTGGAGTCGGGACCAAGATATCTATTCTGTTGGTCCCGCCTTCTCTAGTTGCTCAGACCCACCTCTTTTACAATCCGATTGGCTATCTCTTTGGACCAATCATTTTTGCCCTCAGAACATTTTTGCAAAGGTGAAACTCCCTTGAGGCAGAGAGGAGAGACAGAGGACGTGGACTGGGTAGCGATTCCGGGCTTGGGGGGGGGGGGGGGTGGGGGGAGCATAGGCCAGGTTAAAGAGGAGCAGAGAGAGCCGCCACGAGGAGGGGAGGTCAAAGGGTGGCCCCATTACGGTAGCAGTGACCATTTTTCCAGCCAGCATGGGGAAGGAAGAGGAGATGCAGGGAGATCACAAATGCCATTTACAAAAGAGATCCGCACTCCTGGTGCCCGATAAGATGCTGGTGAGTGAAATGCGCCCAGTTGATGCTATTCCAGTTAATTACTCTGCTCACCGGTACAACAACAGGTCGCACTCCAGACTGCAGGCCATGGTGAGCGATTGAAATGAAAAAGAAAAAAAACTCCAGTGTAATGAATTCTAAAATCTCCCACTTATTATTCCCCGTGGAAAACGCATCCATCTTCAAGACGCCTTTTCCAGTTTTTCAAATGAATTTTATGTGTAGGTTTTCATACTGTGCCCGTATATATTTTTCTGAATATATATATTTTTTCCCCAAATCCCAGTGGTGCTCTGTTGGATGGGACTTTACCTTGGGGAACCTGAGACGTGGCTCTCTAGCACATTCTGACAGTAAACATCACGGAAGATTAGGAGGTTTGTCATTCTGAACTGAAATATATAGCAAAGCAATTTTTTTTCCATACTTATTTATTTAGCCAGCTGTGAATGTGGCTATTATGCACATGAAAGTCAAATCTATGTGATAAAAAAAGCCATAGACATTTTCATTTGGCCGATTCTCCTGGCTCCCGT
>JABFEB020000047.1:3993507-4023616 GCA_019775895.2 Stomatorhinus ivindoensis
GGGGGTTGGGGGAGGGGGTGGTCAATCTGCATGCACTGCCGTGAATGCATACTCCTATATCAAAGAATGATCTGAAAATGCAGTTGCTGCAGTGATTTTTCTGGAGCAGAAAATTAATTATTCCCTGTGCATTGTGATGCGTTAAAAATGTGGGGGGAAAAAAATCTCACATAAAGCTTTATTGCAAAATGTTACCATGGGGTGTCAAGCTGGGCGTTTGACTTCTGATTAGAGACATTTCTTACAGGGTTCAGAAGCTGCTGACAATGATTCTGATTATAGTTCTATCATAAATGTGTTGTGATTGTTGGAGGTGCTAAATAATTCGTTTTCCTAGACTGCTAATAACGCTTTATCTTTAGAAGTCTGAGGTGAGTGCAATAACATTAGATTTATCACATTGCTTCTAGTTTCTGATGCTGCACTGGCAGACCTACAAGATTGTGTGTTTTATTTTTTTCTCTTTTCCTGTTATATTCTGTTCGTCGCCCCGGCACATCCGTCACTGCTGCTGGTGCAGGACTGAGCAGTGACATGCTGTGAGCTGAAAACTGCCTTCATGATGGATTTCCTAACACCCTCATTTCGAGTTTGAGTTTTTTGTTTTTTTTTTGCTTGTCAACCTGCCCGTTTTGCATTCATACTCGTACCTTTTACTCCTCAAAGCAGCCACCCCTTTGACTTGATACACTCCAGAGGTGGATAGTTCAGGTCCACAGAGTCCAGACCAAGATTTTGTTTCAACCAACCAGTTGAGTACTTTATGACAGTGACTCTCAAACTGGTTGGTTGTAACCAATATGAAAAAAAAAAACAGCCATCTACTTGAGACTGAGATGTCTGGCACCAGCAATCATATCATTTTAAAATTTGCTTAGATCACTGTTTTTCGGTGTGATCTTTCAGGACGCTAGACAGTCCACATTTTTGCTGCCTCCCAGCTCCCTGCCAGACAGTCCACATTTCTGCTCCCTCCCAGTTCCTTGTCAGATGGTCCAGAGCTGGGGTCGTGAACTGTCTGGGAGTCCTCAAGGACCGGGTTGAAAAACACTGGCTTAGGTCATACTTCATACGACTGGCGATTTGCAGGAGCTGCCTTTTTGCATTAGTATCCAGATGTAACTAATAAACTGGCCACTATGTTTCATGTTCAGTTCTTTGTTCCGACATTTAGGTCCCAGTTTATACCAAATGTTTTGCAATGTATTGTGCATGGCTGATTGTCTTGATGTTACTGTATTGCTGATTTATGATTTTGGCGCTTCCGTCACCAGTCAGTATGGAAACATTTGTCTTCCACAAAGCCCAGATTGGCTAAAGATAGCATTCGTGTAAATATGAGCCTGTGAGGGTAATTAATAAACTCCTTCCATCACGTCCCAGATACTTTTACTTTGCAAATCTATTCTAGAACTTTCTTCTTTACACAATTAAACTGATTATTTTTATTTCTCTCATTCTGTTGAGTATAACCTGATTAAATGTGTGAAATATCCATCCATTCATTTTTCGTATGCCCTTAAATATGCCCCTGGAGTCTATCCTGGGGAACATGCGGAACGTGATCATACGCAACGTGATCATACGAAACGTGAACAGATGGAACGGGAACATACGGAACGGGAATGCCCTAGATGGGATGTGAAATACGCAGCGTTCATCTATAACTGTTCCACATCAGTTTCTTATGACACTGTCCCCACCTAAATACAGAAACAGCCTCCATTACTTTAGAAAACACTAAGATGATATACCATTTATTCCATTGTGTTGGCTCACTTTATATGCCTTTGCCCATGTTCCAAATGTAGCCCTGTGCTATATTTTGTTTATTTCCTTGTTACAAAATAAATTAAAGTGTTTTTTGAATGTACTGTGCCAAAATATGTTTATTTTCTCAAGGCCTGAATTTTATTTGTATTTTAAATTATTTTATGTAAATTTATGTGAGTTTATTGGATGAAAATGGATAGTGACCTTTGAACCTGAACCTGTTGCAGGAAAAGCGGGAAGAAAAGGTGGAGCGAGGGAGCGGTGATGGCTGCCTGCGGACAGAAAGCGCTGAGGAAAGTAGTAATTATACGGTTAATATCCACCTCTAGGTTTTAGAAGTGGAATTACCCATGATAAGAGTTGTCGGATTGGTAACTTCTTTATCAGAGATCGGGTATTTCTGATCGTGTATTCAAGGTATTTCTGAAGTTTAATACCGCGCGCTGTGGCGCTTGGCCTCCATCTTAAGCTAAACGCGACCTCCGGCACGGTGTCAGTTACCGCCGTCCTGAAGGGACACGGACTCGGTGGACTGAGTTTACTGCGACTTCAGAGGTCACGTTCGCCGTTCACCTGGACAAGGTGGGCGAAGGGGAAGCTGGACGCCAGCACAAACGGGCCTGCGGGAGATACGGGCTCCCGGGCGTCCCCCCGCGACGGAGCTCCGCGCCTCTCCCGAAGCGCCAGGTACCTGCTTCTCTGTCTCTGTTTGCTCGCGGAGCGAAGCGGCCGCTTCCATGTCGGGGCTAAATTGTTTGATTTAAGGGAAATTGAGTTTCATAGGATTTTTAAAGGTGTCTATGGTGATTTCGTTTACCGTTTAATAAACTAAATTGGTTATTGGCAGGAAGACAAACCACGATATATTTTCATTTTACAACTGAAGTCATTAATTATTTATTATAAATTCATTATAAAGTATTCTTAGTAGTTAAGAACAGCTGGAACTCACACCAATTAAGTGAGAGCTAACATCTCAAACCTTAAACCGTAAATAACTATATAAATAAAAGAACTTGGGTCGCTCCATAGAGATACTGGATAAAGTTTAGGTGTCATGCCCATCACCGTGGCATGGGGGCGCTACACAAACCTGAAAACAGCATCTTTATTAATCCCATTAAGCTGAGAGTGCGTTTGCGGTGCTGAGCAAAACAGACTGTATGGAAGAGTAATGAGACCCATCGAGATGCTGCTAAACTCCAAGACCCACCCCCAGTCCCCCCCCGCACCCCCGCTGATGCCTGGTCACCATGGGACAGGTCCTTATCGTTCATAAATGTGACAGGCAACTCTTTGCCCCCCTACTGCGTACTCTATGAGTCTTATGTCATACTCCATCTTTCCTTTTCTTTTAGGGCAAATGACTTAGTAATCTTATCTCATACAGAATGCACTCTGTATCACACTTCATTTTTCATTAATCCAGAAAGCATGAGCTAATGTGATAAAATGCCCATAGGACAGGAGACTTCTGTAGATACTTTTTTTTGGAGGTCATTTGTTCTGGCTCATACATAAGATGCAAAAAAAAAAAGACCACTGAGTTATGTTAACAGGCTTCTTTTAAACCGCATAGCCTTTTACTATTTACAGTAGACATTTCAGCATTACACTTTACCAAATCCTTTAACTGTTTTAAGGGCTGGATACTTTAAACCAAAGCAAATCAGATCAAACACCTCGCACAATGGTGTCATGTCAGGGGCTGCAGTCTCATCACAAAATTCTGTGTCCATACACTGAGAATTAAAGTCCTCTATTCATGCACCTTCCACAGCTATTTAACAAGTTCAGATTCACCGTGAGCTTGGAGCTGATTTCAAGTAGCACAGGACATTTACATGAGACACCAGTCTATCACAGCGTGCACGCACACACACACACACACACACACAAGTTGGTCTTCCTATCTAAATGGCAACCGTCCATTCATTTCTATGGGAAAAACCATAGTCCCAATCACGACACCCTTAACCTCTACCCATCCCTAACCTTAACCATAAGTAATCAAACAATACAGAAGTTTTGGCATTTTTAGTTTCCTCTTTTTTGCTTAATTGCAGCCCCAGATTTTTATAAAATTGTTAAACTGATTGAAAAAAATTAACCACAAGTTTTTTTCCCCCCTCTCCTAATTGTGGGGATCAAATGTCCACACAGTATCACAGACACATGATCACATGCACACACTATGGATAATTCAGAGAGCAGTTTTACTGCAAGAGGAAATCAGTGCAAACAAGAAGATTGGGAACCGACTCTGGGATTCAAACCCCTAAGTAGTGACGTCCCGAGCAACTGACTAAATTTCCACACCTCCCTTAACTCACTCTTTTTATTTCACAAATAATATATAAAAATTGATTTTCTGGCAAATATCGCAATTAATATTCTAAACGAGCCATGAAAAAACAGCCCTTGGATTCTGGTGATTGCACGTCTTAGTGATTCTGGTGATTGTATGTCTTAGTGATTCTAGGAGTCATACATTAGAGCTAATGGCCCCATTCGTCATGTGTCGCATTGCAATAACATGAGTAATGTGATAAAATGATCAGTGTTCCATGATCACGCTCTCCAGTAAGCTCCTGTTATCTTATTTTTACTTATCTTCCTGAAGTCTTTCATGAAATACCAGAGCAGAATGCCCTATAAATAGGATCTTCTTTAAGCACATAGACTGAGATTTAATGAAACAAGGTAGCATTTCTGTGAAGGTAACCAGTATGACCCATTAGCTCATTGGCCCTGAGTTCTGTTAGGCTGTGGGAGAGATCGATATCCTGTCGGATGAAAATGATTAGTGAAAAATAAGCTTGTAAGGTTTACCTATTGCACAATGCAGTAGAAAGTAAATCAAACTTTTTTCAGTAACGAATTTCTTGCCAGGTTTTTTTCTTTTTGTACCCTTGCCTTCTCGTTCGGGTCCGTATGGTTAGAATAATTTGTAAAGATCTAGGATCCTTTTGTCACTGGCTAAGCAGGGGATGTGTCTGTTATAGTCTGAGTGTGTTGCAGTTAGATCTGTATTACAATCCTTTGAGACCTAACTATCACACGCCATACATGATTTCTGATATCTATGACTCAGTTATGGCAGAGATACTGGCTAATTTCCATTTCCAAAACACATCTTGATGTCAGTATATATAAGGATCAAAGGATTGTCAGTCACTTGATTTTGCATGACGCAGCTAAGTCCAAATGCAAGGCTGTAGGTCATGGCCAGCCTGTGATTGTGGAGGACCAGTCATTAAAGTGGTAGACTGATGTAAGTACTAAAGGGTACCCCAGTCGTGTGAGCTTCATTGGGGGACCGACATTGATCTTTTTGTGTTTGAGGTACTGATTTAATTTGGCTGCCTTTTTCCCTGCTGAAAGACACACACATCATGCACACACATTCTATATTATTTATTCCATCCTTCCCCCCTGGTCCTGCTTCTGATGATCGGTCTTGTCTGATTTCTGCATAGAGTTGGAAGCTTTGATTCTCGTGCCCTGTTCAGAATCTCCCCATGCTGGCCCTTGCTGGAAGACCTTGTGCTGATTGCCATCTGAATTCCTCATTGGTCCATGGATATTTAGGAGGGTCACGTTCTCGTCACTGATTACATCTAGGAACAAGATGATTACATCTCGTAGAGGCTATAATAAGATCGATAAATCATCAGCAACATTGTGAAAGTTTTATGATAAGAGTAAAAAATATGAACACACGTACAATGACTTATCTGAGGCTGCTATGGGCTTGTATTAGGCTATTAGTGGTACTGACGGTACAGGGTATGTCTCCGAAACCATGCCCAAAGTGTAATAGCTACTTCATTTCCATCTGTTGGCTGACTAACCTACTCTAGACCATAACTCCCAACTTCAAACATTGCATGAAAAGTTGTGACATCTTTGAGAACTCATTCCCCGGGGCCTTTTTGGCTGGTGGTCGCAGCGACAGTTGCTAGTTTTTCAGTGCATTGCTGCACATTGGGATCTGGGGGCAGCACACTGGTGTCTGCATGCAGTAACAGGTAGGCGTTAAATGGCTCCAAAAGTGCCGCTGTGGATGCTTTGAGATCTATACAAGAGGCTTTGCTTTTCCTAAGTAACTGGCATGGCTGAAGCTGAGTGTAAATGGGAATGAGGACTGGAGAGGTACTGGTGCCATGTGGTTTTATTTTTTGCAGCAAAAAAAATAAAGCTTAAAGGCTATGGGAAATTGTAGGACTGGCATAAGGTGTCATATTTCATACAATCCAACCGTATCAACTTTGAATTTGAGAGTGACAGGGAAAGGGGTACTCCAAGGGCCAGTCAGCTTGGTCTAGTAGCCCACGCTAAAACTTCAGTAGTGGCGTTGCAGACACTTTGGAGCAAATGTACGATATTTCGATAACATCAAAGAGCAATATAGATACATGTAGTCTGGGGTAGGATAATGTACCTCCAGTTGTCAGATGTGTGCCCAAGGACTGTAAACACAGAGTAAGCACTCCTCAGCTTGCTTTTACAAAATTTCAAGCTGCAAAAACAGCTGGTTTGTCTATTACTATTCAGTGACATGGGTTACTGTGCGTGATAAAAAGTATTCAGCAAAATATTTAGACACAAAAACGCCACTGGGTGTTCAACGGTAGACTGTCAGCAGAGCACAGCTTAACAATGCAAAACGCTATACCTTTTCCAATGGAAATTGGTCACGTCGCAAAGTTGCTGACCCAGAATGCTTCATGGCCCAGCACTGTGCCAGTTCCCATTGCTGACGGTTCAATTAGCTTCCGTCCCAAGGCTGTTCTAGAATGCGTCATTTTGTCACCCACAATCTGATTAGCAGCTACGAAACGTTGGAATATTAGAGCGGCTCCCAAAATCCAGGCAGTTTGCAGCTTTTAAAAGATGGGATCTATGCCCCGACTGACTGGCTGGTGGCGGAGAGGCTTTCCTGGATCGTGGGAGTCCACAGTGTGCTGCTGTCCTCGGATTCCTTCCATTTGGACCACAAGCCATCTCCAACTTTCCAACACATCCGTGGCCAGGGAGCAGATTAGCTCTGTGACTGACAGGGTTGGCAGACAGTTGAGGCCCCGGATTTAGCTGAGTCTGAGGATGGCAAAGGCTTTCAGTCACTAAATGCTGGAGCCAGTCCTCAAGAATGAGCTTTGAAATAGATTTAACCCAGTGCACCTTAATTCCATTGTGTATTGACAACATGGGATGCCTTTTTGTTGTTTTGTTTTTCTGAATTATGCAGTATTAAGATGCTATGAATGAAATATCACAAATAGCCGTATGTGTTTTTGCATAATAAATCAAATATAGCAACTCCATCCCTAGAATTATACCTCATTATTTTCAAATTAATATTATGTATTATTATCATATAAAATAGTTTGTATTTTTAAGTGTGGAATGGATTAACTTCTATATTCATACCTCAACAGGTGCAAAAACACTATTGTTATATTACATTTTTTCCCCCCACTTTAATTACTGACCCTGATTGTTCTGAGTGTGTGTGGCGCAGTGCCTATCACTGTTGCCCCACAAATCTGGGACCAGGGCTCAAGTCTCCACTAGGGCTCCATGCGTGTGGAGTTTTTCTGTTCTCCCTTGTCATTGTGGGAATGCCTCTAGGTACTTCAGTTACCTCCCCCCCCCCCAGTCCTACAATATGCTTTAACTGGAGTTTCTAAATCGTGTGTAGGTGTGTGTGAGCCCTGCAATGGGTTGGTGCCCCATCCTGGGTTATTCCCTGCCTTGCACCCCTAGGCCCTGAACCCCAATGTCCCAGAATAGGACAAGCGGGTACAAAAAATGGCTCCAAGGCTTCCATTGAAGGATTACATGAAATATGCTTGGTAACGATACGTGTAGCTTTTGCTAGCAGCTAGCCCAAGGGAGCCCAGCTGTGCAGCGTCCTCGGCCACTCAGAAGCTCGGACGTCTCTTCACCACACATCCCCGGATAGGGAGACTGCAGGACTCGGGCATTTGTCATGTGGCCACACCAGGGGCGAGTGGCTTCCCGCCGTTAGAATTACGCATGCTAACCTTGAGCTGAACAGGACGTGTCCATCTATTAATCAACAATGCAGGCTGATGACTAATTCATCATTAATCACACATGCACGATTTCACAGCTGGTATTTCCAAGATATCCAGATAAAGTATTAATTACCTTTCGGAACGCACATTACATTTGATCTAAAATATTAATTTCTTTTGCAAGAATATTAGACTGTCATAAAAAGTACCATTTTGTACCTTTGAGCATGCAATTACTTATCTCTGGGGCTGTACCCTCAAGGGTCTGCCAATTGTATCCTTAGCTGTAGGTAATTGTACTGTTTAAGGTACAAAAATGGACTCTGAGGAACATTGTTTGTACCATTGGGGGTACATTACTGTGGTTTGTACCCTGAGGTACAAAGTTCTCTGAGTTGACAACATGAACAGGAATGACTCAGCTGCCAGCACTCAACTCTGAGGCCTCCAGGAATCTGTTATTTTGCTGACTTGCCATTTTAGACCTACAAACTACAAAACCGCAATATGCAAGGTGTGCTTCCCAAATCCCTGGTAATATTTTAAAACGAAGGTGATTTCTTGCTTTCAAGATACAGTAAAATTAATCTGTGTCCAAAGCACATGTTGATACAGCAAAAATATACTGTTATCTTAAATAAATCTGAGCGAATGAACACATAGTATACATATGCGTATTAAAATTGTGAAAATGTTTTCTAGATAGGGCAAAACTTTAACACCTACAACTCAAGCTATTAAATGTAGGGCATGAGACAGGGGGCATCCTAGATGGGATGTTGGTCCACACACACACACACACACACACACACACACATACATATTCAGATACCAAGGGCAATTTACAGAATCCAGTTCATATAATCACATCTATTTTGGGGAAAATGCTGATTTGTAAGAGGAAAATGGAGTTCCCAGTGTAACTCTGCACAAACAACATGCAAAGTCAACTCGCATACAGAGCCATATACAATATAACTCGTATACAATACCACATAACATGCGTTGCATTATTATGCATGGATAATTCACATCCATTGTAGCAGGTGATGCAGTCAGCAGAATGATACAATTTTTAGCCAGCAATTTCTCCGCAGTAGTTTAACATGTCATATTCATTAGAATATATGGTAACACTTTATTAACGGTCCTTTATAATGCTTTCATCCAACATTCAATATACCTTCATAATGCATTCATAGAACATCCTATCAAACTTTAACAGTTTTAACATACATCACAAATATTATACAATAATAAACATAATCATATAATTATATAATGTTTGTTATTAATGTATTGTAATGCTGGCGGGGTGTCCCAACTGAAAGTACATTTTCTTGTCCCAGCATGCATTGGAAGTAACTATAAATAGCCCCTTCTTGTACTGTTATCGTTAATACTTCTGTTTCCTGATTTTGGCATGTATCTTTGCCCGTGTCCTGTGTGAACTCTGTCCAGTCCGTGGGTGTCTTTAGTATTGTATAAATTACCAACCACCTGTGAGCTTTACTGTTTGGCATCTGACCTCCCCGGGTACCTGCTGCTTATGAGTGTTCTATGAATGCATTATGAAGAGTACTAAATGTTCTATGAATGCATTATGAAGAGTACTAAATGTTCTATGAATGTATCATGAAGGTGCACTAAATGTTCTATGAATGCATTATGAAGGGTACTAAATGTTCTATGACTGCATCATGAAGGGCAACAGAATATTCTATGGATGCATCAGGAAGGTGCAGTTCTTCTAGCTTTACCAAATATAAAGTATTATGATAAGTTGAGGTTTATATTGAGTGTCACATTTTTCATGAAGTAAAACAACAAACAGCCAAGTTCACCCAACATCTCACTTGTGCATCAGTGTACTTTGCTGAGATCATTCTAAGATAACCTATTTAACCTGTGCTGACTACAGCATTTCATAATGACTTTCTTAACCCATACTTACCCAGAGTGACTGATGCTTGAGAATCTCCTGTTGGAAAAGTGACTTCCATCAATACATTAAAATAGGTGGTACTATGTTTCGTTTTAATCTGCTACTGCCCTTTTGTAGAACTATCTATTTTAACTGTTAGCTTTCAACTGCAGAGTCAGAATTTGTGATGTCAATACATGATGTACGAAGCACTTTTTCCTCAAAGACATTTCAGAATGATCATCACCATGACCACTTTTAAATCAAGGTAAAGCTGAAAATGAAAAAAAAGAAAGGTGTCTACAGTGACTAATCCTAAATTCAAGATGCAGGAGGCCCATGAATCATCATTTTAGAGAAATTTTCCAAGATTCTGTTATTAGAAATACATATAAAATGAATAAGATATTGCAGTGTTAGCAAATCAAGTGCTTTTAGCCTTCCTTGTTGATCTCATGATCACAAGGAAACTAACGTTGTGTATTTTTTCCCCCTCCAATCTTGATTTATTTGGTTTCATTTTCAGTTGGAGACGTTTGATTTGTTTGACAGTGCCTTGTCATCCCTCCTCTGAGGAAGCGAACAGCCTCCCTGTCTAACTTGACCGTTGCATAAGCATCTGTCAGGCTCTGAAAAATGCCAGCTAGCCGTGTTAAGGGATACGGTGCTTCCTCATTCGGCACTGGCTCCTTAGTGCACAGTGGTGTAGCTGACAAGCGTGACTGACAAAAGGCCAATGACTGACAAGCTGATGCGTCACAGAGGGGTCTTTCATGGGGGAGTGGGTGTGGCTGCTGCAGATAACTGAGTATAATATGCAATTGGAGATAAATTAGAGCAGTGAAGTGCTTCAAGCAAACCTCACAATTATGCACGACTAGATTACAATCAACCGAACTTTTGCATAAATTATTGTAATACATGACACATTTGTTATGCAGAGTATGAAGTTAAATGTCTTGCTGTGCAATGCTTTGCTTTTTATAGATTTTTTTTAAGTTCAATCATCAGTGTAGAGCCTTTGTAACATGCAGATTCTGGTGTAAACTGGTTTTAATGCGGTGCAGCCTGTTTGTGGGTCAGTGGCACCTTGGAAAGACAGTCACAGAGCAGTCAGATAATGTGATATGGTCTGGCAAGGCGTCCTGTGAATTGCGTGTGAATATCATGCGGCGAGATCCATAGCCCAGGAGTACCTAGTTCTATAAGTAGACGGTGCTGTCGCTCTCATGCAGCAATGTAATATGTGACTTCTGCATAATTTTAGGCAGAAAAGACCATCTGCCTTCTGAAATGTGGCATTTCCTCCAAGATGGGCGGGGGTGGCTGATAGGGGTAGAGTAAGTCCTGCAGAAAACTGTTTTTTTTTTTAGCTTCTGAATAAGGCCTACGAGGCCTTAACTGTGATATCAAAACGTCATTAAAATATCACCAGCATACAGTGAGGTTATCCCATTAAAAACAGCAATAAATCACACAGAATCATATGGAACCTGTTTCTCAGGCAGTAAACATTATCATAGACAACACTGGAGCTAAACATATTTCTCTGGATTCTCCCAATCATAAGCCAAAATGCATTTTATGGAACATAATTGACTGACTTTTTATCAGGCGAGTACTAGTCTGCTACCCGTCTTTGCAAATGACATTTACTTTTTTCCCTTTATAAATTCAAGTTTTATTCAACAACAAAGTATTGGAACACAATATTGATTCGTTTACTGTGCAAAACTATTTCTGAGTTGTTACTGCAAAATTCCATGTAATATATTTTCCCTGACATTCATTGCATTAATATAATTGTCTAATTGTCTTGTACTGTCTGAATGTGTATTTATCTACTAGCAGACCTGTTATATTCTTTGCCATCTATCTAGCTAGCTTGCTCTACTGTACTGTACCTCCAGGCCATTCAAAAAGGCCTTTTAAGTGCAAAGTATATTCAAAAGAAGCTGACACTGGGAAGACAGATGTTTTCTGCCTAACAAAGTTTGCCTAAATATCCAGTCTCCAATTACAATCACACGGCTGATGTGCCTGTTTCACAATTAATCAGATGAGTGCCTGGTAGCAACATTAAGCAACAGGGATGGAAAGGTGTGCACTCTTTTTGTTCACATTTCTGAGAACATTTGTGAAGTCTCACTGCAGTGATACCTTTACCGTTGTTTAATGGGACCAGCTGCAACTGGTTCCAAAAGGAAAACCAGTTACCATCATGTTTACGAACCCGTGCTGGCAAACATGACATGATATGACATTCACTTTCCCGTGAATGAATGATCTATGCATAGTTAGCCCTTTCACCGAATTTTAATTTCAAACAACTGCTACGTAATCAGCAAAATAACACAAAACTCTTTGAGGAAATGTTTTTTCTTCCATGATGGTGTTCATGGCTAAGGGGGTCGTCAACAGCGAAACTGAAAGACTTAGTCACAGACTGGATTAGCATATCCTGCTCAGCAACTTAAAAAGTACTTTTTTTCAGACCTTTGCTTGTGGCTCTGTCAAGATCTCAAGATAAATGCTCAGTATCAGACGCCACTACTAAGCGTCTGTTCCTTACACCTGTGCTGTGTTGTAATTAGGTAAGTGAGCAAGGCCTGTTTGATCCCGCTCTGAGCCGCTGGCAGCTGGCTCTGAGTCCTATTTAAGCTGGTCAGTGAATATAGCTCGGGGTTCTGTCGTTACTGCTGTTCTTTGAGCATGAGGCCAGGCATTCAGTTTGGGGTTTAGTTTGCCTGTGTGTTATCTCTGGGTTTGGTCTGGGTTACCGCCTTCGTAACCTGCATTTGTGGCTGGCATCTTGTTTCCAGGTTCATGCCTCAGGGTTAGCTGGCACCTTGCCTCGAGTCTCATGGTCCGTGTTTCCCGGAGTCTTAAACTTACTTCCAGGTTTGCAGTTCTGTGTTCTGGGTCTTGTCCTGAGTCTTTTGGTTCTAGATTAACTGACATCCTGCCGAAAATTATAGATCTGGCTAGCTGGAGTCCAGGTTTGCAGTTCTGTGTTCTGGGTCTTGTCCTGAGTCTCTTACTTCTCTGTTAGCTAGCATCGTTCTTCAAGTCTCATGGTTCTTGTCCATTGGAGTCTTGTTTACAGTTCTGGGTTCTGAGTCTTGTCCTGTGTCTGTCGGTTCTGGGTTAACTGGAATCTTGTCTCAAACCTTGTGCTTCTGGTTTGCAGAATAACATGTTATGAGTGACCCCTCTAAATCCCTGCCAACACGACAGTGTGTGCATCACACAATAAGAGGGACAGCACATTTAAACATGTACACCGACAGCAATTATTTTGCATATTTTACGTAAAATGACCAAGAGTGTTATTTCATGGGTTTTGCATTCCAGCTGTGTTTCCATGTGTGAGTGGCTGTGTATGCATGAGGGAGAGATGTGAGGTCAAAGGCATTAGAAATTGCCCTGGTTATGTGTTATGTTGCAAAATGGATAACAGCGAAACTACTCCCGCACCTGAGACAAATGACCCTACCCCATTTTTGTGACAGTGTTACATAACACAAATAAGGCAGCTGCTAATCAATGTGTCTGTCATTTGGCCGTGATGATTTCCTGTGTTTATACATCCTTGGCAAGCATATCTTGACCTGATCTCTGATGACGATACTCCCTATCTTGGGCTATAATCTCATCGCCACATTCCCTCCCGAAAAGTGCTGCACAATCGTGACATATTTCGCAGAACAGTTACAAATGTGACCGACGCACCGTGTCATAAATCCCCGGGGATGGTTCCTAAGAATGCCAGCAAATGGAGTACATTGCCGCTGGTACCCCACACGTCCATAGTATAAATGATCAATGGTCTATTAGCCTGAGCAAGGAACTGCAACTTCCACAGCCTGCAGAACTCGAGAAAAGTAAACAAGTAAAAAGTAACGCCAGAGAAAAGGAGAGAACATGTCTTGTACTCTCGAAAAGCCAATTGAATAGTTTAACTGTCTGAATAAGGAGTTCTGGCAGGCTGGATTCTGTGTATCTGGAATACCGATCCTTCAATCAATGTTCTCTGCAGGTAACTTGCCATCTGGAGTTGAATCTAACCAGATTGCTTTGGAAGGACTCGAGCGAACGGTAGAGAAGTGATGGAAGAGCTTGATGTTTTGTTTCAGTGTTCTCGACTGCTACGTCTGCAGCAGCCCCAACCACTGACTTCATGTGCAAAATAAACACAATGCAGTGTTGCCAGCCGTTCATAACAATTCATAAAAATATGTAAAATGTAATTGCTGTTACTGTGCATGTTTGTCTAGAGCATCTGCAAATTTCTGCACGTTGATACGGATAAAATGTAAACTGATGATTGGCTGCAGACCACTGTGTTGATATCACAAAACGCTAAGCTGACACCTACTACAAAGCCAGATATATTAAGATATGTCTGCACATCTGAGATAACATTGTTGTTAAAGCCTTATACACTATTATGCTGATCTCAAATGAAAAATGCGCTCGAACATTAGACAGAACTATATGTTTTTTTAGGTATTTCTTCAAAGAAGCCAGCAAGTTCTTAAGCAAAATGAAAATTTTATATTGACTGTGATCTTATTTTGATTGTCCTTTTCTGTTCTGTAATATGAGGCTTGGGCTGATGTCTGACAGCTATTCAACTCAAAGATGACAAAGCATTTATCATACCAAAAAAAAAGAATAAAACTGAAATGACTTATGTGATTTGATGGAGTGTAATCAGGGATTTAATGAGTTTACTGCTGAAATGTGCTTACAGTGACAAATGATGGTGCCCAGACAGTAGAGATCATCAGAATGACTGTGAAGTCACTTTAAGCCTCTAACACAATGCTCCCAGCAATCACGGTTCAGGTTTAGCAAGGCCTTCTGTTTATTGTGCTAATCTGTGCCTAGTGATCTGAAGGACCATATCATTTATGTAACGCTGAGGTTGAATGGAAGGAAAATGGAATTGTCTGAAGGCCAATCATGAAATTCCAACAGGGGGCTGTGCAGTTGACATTTTCCTTGGCTTTGAATTCCACGTATACCAAAGTTGGTCTTCTCGCTTCAGCAGATTCAGAACATGCAGTATTATGGTAGCAGGCGGAGTAGGATTTAGATGTTCCAGCATGTTTTATGTTTAAAAGATATTTGAATCATTTCTCAAACCTGTCCCCCCCCACCCCACCCACACTATGAAAATGACAAATGGGATGGACCAGAAAAATAGACAAAATCAAAGCTCCAGTGACACTACGCAGAAACCAGTTTTCCAAATGGATTACTGCCATCAACCATTATGAAACGGAGTTCTTTCATTTTATTTGATTGCCTTGGGATTTTCTGGTTCATCGCAACACACAAGTTGTTTAGTTATAGAACTCTAGACATCTTGTTTTAATTGATCTAAATTTATTTTCCATTAAATACATTGCTCCAACGTTATTTTTAAATTATTCTTAGGCTAAATAGCTATGTGCTCTTATCTCAACAATGAACATGAACAGGTTTTAATTTTTAAAGTACTTCTGTGGTGATCTTGTTGTCCTTTGATGTACAAAATTTACACGCAGCAGTGCATAATGATCTATACATTGGATCATTATGACAAAGCAATAATGTTATTCCGATCTGCAGCATCTTGCTGACCGTACGAAAGGAAACAAGACAGGAACATCTCACGCCACCAAATTGGTTTACTGGGCTGTTGTACTGCAGGCCTACATTTGATTACTTTGTTATAGACGGTCCTAGTTGAATCATGGATTTTGTGTTCCACATGGCAGTACCCAAACCAGAAAATGCGGATTCTTGAGAACAGCCGTTGGATTGGGATTGGGTCACTTGTACAGTTTGCGTTTCTCTTTAGCCAATCAGAATGAATTACAGAAGTTAGCAAAACAGTGCAGAAGCAGCAACTTCCACTTAATAATAATATTAAGCAATAAAGCGTTTTGGAACTGAAGAGATTCCCATAATCGGGTATAGCAAAGCCAACACAAGGAATCTTTAAAAAAAAATTTCTTCATTAGCATGCTCACAAAAGTCAATGCAATGCAAATGATTCTCATTCGTCAGATTTCTGCCACGGGATGATCTTCATTCTGACCTTGAGACACCAGGTGAATCAGATTGCTTGTTTTATTTTGGACGGGCGGAGAAGCACACAGCAGATTCTCATGTTTCATAAAGAGAGGCGCTGGTTTCCAGGCAACATGGCGGCACCTCAAAGCATTAACGGCAGCCTGGGACACTTCTGCCAAAATCGAGCCGCTCACAGACACATACCAGCGGACTGAAGTGGCACTGACGAGACGAGAAAGCGGAAGCGGGCCTCCTCCGGGCACCCTCTGCGGGGGCTCCACCCCGAGCTTATTGAGATGAGAGTCAGTGTTAGACACGTGAGGCCGAGGCTGACGTCAGAGGCAGACTGGCTGCCTCAAAAACATGAAAAGTTTTCATCTTTCCTCTTTCTTGCCCTGTGAAAATTGAGATATGGAAGATGTATCCTTGTGTTCTATTAATGACAAATCTCTAACTGAAGGATTCTTTACCTATGATTCCTTGGACCCATATTCACACAGGATACGTGAAATGTGGAAAAATGTCCAATATTTAACAAAAAGTGCCTTTGGTCAGGTTGAATAGCTGTAGCATTTTGCCCCTAAATAACATGCACTGTTTGCACAATGGAAGTAATTCCCCGAGTTCTGTACCTTAGTGGGTGGGACAGTCTTTGTGACCTTGAATATAGATCTCAAGCCCCCAACCTGGCCTGGTAACATGTCCTGATCTATGAATGTGGAAGTTTAGCAACTCGATGCAAGTGAAATGTACGGGTGTAAACTTGTCAATGACTGAAACACAATATTGTGAATGTTATATATAATGTATTTATAATGACACTTTAACATTAGCTGTGTAAATAGTAACTATTCATAGACCTCGCCTGACCTTTTTTAAGGCTAAGGGGGCAACGGGGGGGGGGGCTTTCCAAGGTGCTGAAAACAGGCTGTTACGTGAGGATGAGGAGGCGATGAAACCTTTCCAAATGGACGCAAAATTGGTCACTCAGCAACACCGTTTCATTCTGATGAAACAACACCATTCCATTGAAGTGCAAATTTGAACTTATGTGTTTGACTACATGTGCGTTTTTCTATAAGTTAGAATAGACGATTACTGTAATTTATTTGAGGAATTTCCTGTGTCGTGCAAGGATTTAAGTACTAAGGATGTAACGTTTAGTTATATTAAAACTGTATTTAAAATTTAAGATTGATTATTGGATTCCGAATGTGTAAACACTTGTAAATTCAAGTGTGCTAAATAGAAGTTGTCTGTCATTTAATAATCATTTTAGTTGTTGATTATATTTTTATTAATTATATTTAATGCTCTGTCAGTCGTGCAGAATCACAAACATAACTCATCAAGCAATTAACATATAAATTCTGCTTACTAGACATGCAAAGCGAAACGTTACAAAAGGCCACGAAGTGTTTCGCTTGGCACTATTTCGGCTGGATGTTCTCACCTAACATCAGTAATAGCCACCCGAAAAGAAAATAATCTCATTTATCACGCTCCTTGTCGCAATAACGGAAGAAGGAAAAAACACCGTTGACAGATTAAGACCTGACAAGCGCTATATGAGCAAAAGAGAATAAAAATCGTATGCATTTCGTGTTTTGGTACTTTGATGGTCGCCCGGTTTTGACGTGCTCCTAGCGTCTTACAGATCCAGGAGAGCAATCTCAATTTTCCTCTCTCGCCGGCTCCGGCGCTGCGCGCTTAAACCACGCATGTGTTCATCAGTGCTGCGGCAGCGTGCACCAGCTCCTCTTTGACCTCACACTTAATCTGCATTCAGGCACAAGCTTAAATATTTCCTGCCGCTGGATTTCAGGGTGCTGTTGCATTTAGGTAATTTCGGCATTTTGCCCCTTAACAGCCGCGCACCTAGCTTGTGAATTTTCTTGTTGCCTCCGTAGCATCGCACTACAGCGCGTCTTATTCCGACCCCAAATGCTAATACAGCCCGCTATGTGCGTAATGTATCATACCGAAGGAACACACTAAAATAAAGGGACACGTCCAGCCGCTATAAAGAGAGGAACAGGGAAGATGGTGATCATGGCTCCTTCAGATCTCTTATTCTGCCCAAACGCGATGGCGAAGCCTGCTTCCTTTATAAAGATAATTCTCTGGGTATTTATAATCGCCCATCTTCCTACAAGGTAAGCCGAAGATGCATCGTTATTAAATTGACACCGAACATCTGCTGGCTCCGGCACCGATTGGGGAAATCCAATACGGTTTATGTTCTTTAATTTTCTGGGATGTTTTCTTTTTTCCTTTAAGGAAGTGTAATCGGGTCGCCGCGTTCTGTGTACCATCGCCTCTTAATGATCCGGGTGTATTTGTGCGCACGCTATAAAAACAACGAGCTGGCTTGTATTCGTGTATTGATAATATCGGATCTTTATGTATTAAGATGCATGAAAGGAAAATAGGGCTTGTCTGACGACAGATAATTCCTGTGCTTTTCGTCCGTGGAAAGATTATCACGCGTTTCTGGAGACAAAGTATTTTTATGACTAGAATAGAAACGAAAGTAAACATGTAAGTGGTGACTTGGATATGTAGCCTAAATTGACTTTATGCGTGCAGCTTTTCACTACGCCTCCGCAAACGCCGTAATGTTAAGGTTTGTACGTTTGTACGCGATCTTAAATCCTGTGAATTATCAGGCGCAAATGTAAAAAAAAAATAGAGAAAAACTGAAAATGCGTTTGGTGCTGAATCCCGATGCATGTTTGTGAGGCGGCTATGCGAAAGAAAGGAAAATCGGCTTTAAATTCCTTGTCACTTCTGCTTGGTGACATGATGCTTTCATGAGCAGGCCTGTCGATTCCCCTCCAGATAGAATTATAATCGTAAAAACACAGATCGCAAAGAAATGGTCGGGAGAAAATGTAATGCACGGCGCCAAATAGGCTGCATTTTAAATGGATCGGGGAGGAAAAGAAAGAGGGACAGATGCGGCCGCCACTGCTGGCCGCTGGATACGTGCCACTAACCGCGACGCCGCACCGAGCGCTTAAGAAGGGATGCTTGGTCTGAAGGCTCTTCCCGCATAAGTTTGCTGCTCCCAGGCTGAAAATGGAGGGTATCACAGATAAGCCGTTTCCCCTCCCTTACTCCAGTGGTGGAGAATGCAGCCATACAGCTACGTGGCCTAGATTGAACGCAGCTGCACCAAATATCTCACATAACATATTAAAATCGGCAATTGAGTTCTAAAACTAATGGAACGTCCCCTAAACATAGTGTATGGGCCATATAATTCATCCTCATTCCAATGATGTGCTGCTTAGTTTGCTTGAGGGAGGTCTAGATGGTACCCTGGACATTAATTATCGTTGAGATCTCCTCCATGAGCTTTCTGCCGGCCCGGTCTCATGCCCTGTGGTTTTGTGGTGTGCGGGACCTGGCGCCATTCTATTACTGTTGTATAAGTGGACTGAGTTAGCTCGGGGCATAATGAAGGTGTTTTGATAGGTCCCAACCAGATCGAGCTGAGCTTCAGACCTCTTTGGATATCAGCACGTGGAAGGCATGGACGCTTGGAGGGGAGTGTAGTGCAGTACTTTAATTTCTTTGTTGTGCTTGTGCAATACTTGTCTTTAAGTGATTACTAATATTAGTCTTCAAGAGGCATGGCCAGAGGTTATTAATATCTGTGTGATTATTCAAATATTACACTGAATTAGACCCAGATGATTGACTGATAATTTTATTGTGGTGTCTATCATGTTCTTGAGTAGCCAGACTTACTGTAAGTGTTAAACAGGTTTTTGTTTTGGTATTGTTTTGGTATGCATCCTTACAAATAACCAGATGACCCCAATTTTCTGTGTTCACTGACACACTGTTTTGCCCACAGAAGTTGCTCCCGCCCTTCAGCACAGAAAGGACAAGTCCCTTCGTTAATGTTCCCAAGATCCATAAATGCTGGAATGCACTGTTTCTAGATAGAATTAATCCATAGACTATAGTGGCAGATGTATTAATCACCTTGCGTTGCATTGTTTTATCATCAGAAAGCTTAAAATCTGTTCTTTTTTTGATGAAAACAGCAAGCTTAGGCCATCCCTGAAGGCCTCACACCTGCAGCAGTGTTCTGTGGATCTGATTCCCAAAGCTGAGCCCATCTGACTGGGTTTACAAAAACAAAAGATGGACTAGTTCCCAGCGAGGTCTTGGGACTTGCGCTTTACACCTTATTTGTATACAGGATGAATGCATGACGGACGACAGCAAAAGATACGGTGAAATTAAAACTGCAAGCTTTTTTTTTTTTCCCCTCTCTCCCTCTCTCCCTCTCTCTCGGTCTCACGAGTGTGACGTGGTGGTGTCCTTGTCTGCCGAAGCGTTGCGGCAAATGCTTTTGTTTCATGAGGTGATCCCTGATCACCACTGACGTTCCCAGCTCTAATAAATCCACTTCTGAAGAGGTTTCACGATGAGCTGCGCTACGCGTTCTGTGTGGCAACTCGCGAAAAAGCAAGTGTATCTTTCAGAAATGTTCCCAATATACATGTGCCTGCACCAGCATGCACAGCTACAATTGGGGGCTGATGAACTCCCCCAGTGATGTGCCGGTAATGATCTTGTCCCTCGTATGATTTGGTCACCACAGGCAACTCTGGGACATTGACAGAGGTACAGCAGTAAATTTTCTCCTGCTGTCATACCAGACGTGTCTATTGATATCTTAGGTGGTTCTTCTAGAATGGCAAGGATGTGTACCAGGGACAAAAAAAAACCTATAAAACTCTCAAGGTTTTGGTTGTAGGGAGTTTGGAAACGGTGAAGGGTGTCAAGAAAGTTCGTCTTGAATTTTGGTTGTCTCCCTTCCTGCTGCTTGTCCCACACAAGTTTTTAATTAAATCCAAAATTGAACATGAGCTCTGTTACCTGGCAAGAACAACAAGCTTGATTTCCAACTGATCTGTGCAGCTCCGATGTAATATCTTTCAACAGCTGGAAGAGCAGAAGGCTGGTCACATGACCAGCAGCCACCCACTATGGCTGAACCAGGCTCGTATACTGTGTGTTGCTGTTATGGCTGTACGGTGTGCAGGGATGTACACACCTCCCTGTCACTCCTTGTTAGCGTCAACAGAGAAGCGTCCGCTGGATCTGCTTGTCCAGTGGATGCGTCAAGAGCTGTAAATATTTCTGCGTTCATTTCCCAAATTTCAGGGGTAGACAGGTGACATGTTTAACAGCGTTATTTTCTCTTGTCAAGGGAGAGTGTAATGCAGAAAATATCTGCTATCCCTTTTTCGCATCCCTGTGCTATATGTGTAAAATGAATATATATTTTGGGCTTGGGTCAGGGGTGAAGTCACACTGAGGGAAACATAACCTTCAGTCCTGAAGGCTGCACTAAGTTCAGGAGCACTTTAAACCCTGCCACCTACAGTATGGCACCCTCCAAAGCACTGGAGGATCAGACCGACTGGGAAGGCTAATAAAATAACATATAATTGTGTTGTACTGCTACATATGTTTTTTAAGGTTGGTAAAGTGGAATATAATGAGGCATCCAGCACTATGATTTGACCACGGAAATTCATATTCTAACCACTTATCCTGGTCCAAAGAAGCTCTGAGGGAACGTGGAGGGACCATGCAAACGTCGCACACAGAGGTGGGGGGCAGTATGGCGTCCCGCGGAGCCACTGTGTCGCCCTGTCATAAACCAACATAAGGAATTAACTCTGAGTCGATTACTGTTGCCCAGCCAGAGTTTTGTGCTTTTACTTCCTTGTTGTGAAAAGCTCGAAGAAGAATTTGATTGCCTTATATACCCACAAAACAAATAACCAGACTTCAGTTAGTACATCCTTTATGTTTACATCATATAACACAGCAGATTGCAGTCATTTTGGCAGATAGTCCTTGTATACATCATTTACCACAACGTGATTTAATCAGACCCATAGTCTTGGCATCCCATTTTTTCTTTTTATGGTTGTTGATATCAACACGACCAGCTTTATTAAATTAAATTAAATTTAAACTCGTCATCCAGATTAGAGCCGGAACTTCAGGACCTTTATGTAGCAGAATATTTCTTGACCTATGAACCGTCACCATATTTTCCATAAATCCAGCTTCAAATCAGTAGCACCACAAAACCTTTTAAGCCCCCCCCAGGCCTTGTAGAATGATGGAATGGAACAGGCCAATACACACATTTCTGCTGACTTCCCAATCATATATTGCCAAATAAATTATATGGGTAAACCTTTTCTCTTGGCTAATACAACTTATTTTGGAACATGCACGTGTGGAGTTTGCAGGTTCTCCCTCTGTTGTTGTTGGGTTTCCTTTGGGTTTGCAGCCTCCCCCCCCCCCAGTCCAAAAATATTTTCTAGCTTTCGAAAAATAGGCTGCATAGGACAAGCAGGTATGGAAAATGGAGGGATGGAAGGATGGATGCAATGACAAGGAAATAGGAAATATTAAATATTGACACATAGAATGTAATGGTAAAAGTCAAAAGATTTTATTAAGAACAGCCCTGACTGCAAAATAAATTCATGGTAGATATTTCTGTCGATAAATATGTAGCAAACCTGATTAGAGTAGCTGAAATCCCTTTGGATTCATCCTTCTTTCTTGTTGTTATTGGTTCTTCAAAGGGACAGAAGCTTCTTTTTCCAGAGTGTCTGTATATTGTCACTTTGACTTAGAGGCATTTACACAAAGGTAATACGTTTTTTTATAATGGATGACATTTTAATAAAGCTTAAATTGATTCTTGGGGTAAGGTTTGTTTTGATTGCAATGCTGCTTCTGTTAACTGTTCCGGCTTGTATACTTGGGGTTGCCGGTCTAGTTACATGGGTAATATCCTCCTGCTTGTATACTTGGGTTTGCTGGTCTAGTTACATGGGTAATATCCTCCTGCTTGTATACTTGGGGTTGCCGGTCTAGTTACATGGGTAATATCCTCCCGCTTGAATATTTGGGGTTGCCGGTCTAGTTACATGGGTAATATCCTCCTGCTTGTATACTTGGGGTTGCTGGTCTAGTTACATGGGTAATATCCTCCTGCTTGTATACTTGGGGTTGCTACTCTGGTTATACAGGCAATGTCCTCAGGATGCCATAAAGTTTACACATGGTGACAGACTGAGTTACAGCATGTAACATTGTCCTGAGAGAACGCGAATCCTTCAATGTTCCCGTGAATTCTGGCACATTGGTGTTTATGCCATTTCAGCACAATGAAATTTTTTCCCATACGTTGCTATTCTCATCACATTTGGATAGAGAGACTGTTCTGTCACATTTACTGCTCTTTTCCTGGCTTGCTGTCATGTAAGGAGTTTTGGAGACAGCATCAAAAATATTAAATGCAGTCAAGCGTGGTTTCAGGACTGACGCGCAAGTTCATGTATTGCACATCCTAGTGCAATAAAGGTCAGCATTACATTTTGGGGCTGTCTTGGTCCTAGCATGTACCGTGTGCTGTTTTCATAATCCGTACATTATTAAACATCCAAAATTATATACATATAATTTAAACTGAACCATCCTGTCCCCGTAATTCAAACATACTGTACCTTGGGACATTAATTGCCTGTAAAAGCTGCATATTTGTTTCCCAGCAAGCTAAGATGGCACACAGACAAATGTACGTTTGGTGTAATTCCAAGTGATATTTTGTTTCTCACTCATTGCTGCATTTCAGGGCTAGAGTTTAATTCCAGGGGAATAATGTCGTCTTTATTTCATAAGATGCCGCAGAGGCAGGATTGTAAAAGATTTACGCTACAAATATATTTCAGCATGCATGTGGATCTTACGTGGGCCTCACTGGAGAAAGCCTAGCATGCAGTTTATCACCAAGCGATTGCTCCGGCCAGTATAGTATGCCATAGCTCTCTATTAGGGTTATATGTAGACACTAGTAGACATGCAAGCGTGTACAACAGCTAAACTACAAGTGCATCTTTGTCTATTTATTGCCGTCTTTTTTTCCCATTTGCTTTACCTGATAAATTGCTTTCCCCATCTTTGCAGGGATGATATTTCAGTAAAGTTAGCACATGTCTAGAAGAGACGCTGCCATTTTTCTCTCTTATATAGTATAGAAAGGTTTCAGAATGAAGTACTTTCATCCTTTTGATTAAAGAT
Source organism: Stomatorhinus ivindoensis (assembly GCA_019775895.2). Lineage (NCBI taxonomy): Eukaryota > Metazoa > Chordata > Actinopteri > Osteoglossiformes > Mormyridae > Stomatorhinus > Stomatorhinus ivindoensis. Next base: position 4,017,451 of record JABFEB020000047.1, read on the forward strand.
TTTCGGATTTAAATGCTGAATATGATGATATGCCATGGTTTAAGACGCAGCATGTAGCATTAGCATGCAGCACACAGGAAGTCACTGGTCCATCTCAGTCCTTTGGCATTTCAGGCACACAAAGCCAGTTCTGGCCATGTCCTGCAGCAGCATTCTGACTTCCCCACCTCTGTCCCAGTCACCGGTTTGATTGACGATGCTAAATCCGCAAGAGGCCAAGCTAAGGAGTGGTGGGACATCAATCATGGTTCTCCCAGGCCGTTGGATCACAAACCAACCCCTTGGTGACATGCCCGTTTGGTCAGGTTCTCAGTTCAGCACCAACAGCCAAATCTGCGGAAGAATAATGAAAACAAATGAAATGACTATAAAGGGGAATGACCAGAGATTTAGATTGAAATAGGCATCTCCGCAAGATTTGGCTAGGGACGTATAAGTTTAGATTACTACTGCCCCGCTGTTAAAGCCTGTAGTTAGATATCATGTTATGGTATTGTAGGTTTTTTTTTCTTATTCCTTTGGTCGCTGAGATGTTGTCTTTTCAGAAGTGCACATTTTGGGTCTAATCCATTGTGTTTCCTCAACAGCTCTCTCCAGAATGACAATGACGATGACGAGGTGACCAACAAAACGTGGGTCCTGACTCCAAAGGTCTACGAGAGTGATGTCACGCACATTTTGAACAGCTTGCTAGATGGCTACGATAATAAGCTGCGACCGGACATAGGGGGTACGTATTATTATTGTTATCTATATTATTATTATCAATAGAGGTTGCAGTATATATGATGGCTACCCAGTTCTCATTCCCTGAGATCCCCAATCAAATATGAAAATAACCGAATTTGAAAACAAACTTTTGTGAGCATCAAGAAGAACATCGTTTTCAATAAAGTCAGCAACTTTGACTTTTCGAGGGATGCATGACTTTTTAAAGGTTTCACTGGTTTTCAAAGGTTCATATGGTGTGGATTCCTGACACTCAATCCTGACACTAAAATCCTAAAATGCCTCATTCCAAACTGTGGCACATCGTTCAGAAACTGCAGAGACTTTGGCCCATTTGACTTCCTGTTGTTCATTCCTGCATCATACAGAAATGGCTCTTTGTCCAATTGTCTCCCAATGCACCAGTCCCCTCAATTCAGTTAACACTCAATTCAATTAAATTCAATAAATTTTTTTATATCGCTTATCACAAGTCACCCCTAGGCGCTTCACATGGGTTTGTTGTGATATATTACATCATCATTAAGACAGAGCAACACAATAAAAACGCGGAAAAAGAAAGACAAAGAAAATGGAGGAAATGGATCCAAACCTCCCAAGTAAGGAGAAGAGAAACCTCTGGGGATCCAAGGTCACCTGGCTTCCCGAAAGTTTTCAGTCATCCAGGTCTTTACTTAAAGCAATTAGCTGTGACAATAGATGCGATGCCATTAGGCGTAACAAATGTATATTTGGGTGTCGTTGGCGTCGGAGTGATGATTAACATTTTTTCATTATGTTACCTAATGTAGAAAGACCACAATAAAGGAGCAAGAACTGGTGACAGATATTCAGCACTTGAACATATTGATATATTGATATTGGTTTGTCAAATAGGACTTAAACGACCTCAACACCGTTCCACACAGCCTGACACCAAATTTAAGTCATGGGGTAAAATGGTGTCAAAGGCTGCAATAAGGTCCAGAAGCATTAGCACAGTCACACTGTCAGCATCAGTAGCCATTTTTATGTCATTTACAACTTTACTTAAGGCAGATTCAGTGCTGTATTCCGGATGGATGCATGACTGGAATCTACCCAGTATATTGTGTGCCAAGTATGACTGACTGAAACTGAGCAGCGGCTATCTTCTCTAGAACTTTGGACAACACTGGTACATTAGAGACAGGTCTGTAATTGCTGAGCTGCTGTGGATCCAAATTTGGCTTCTTCAGTAGTGGTCTGATTACTGCTATTTTAAATTGGTCAGGTACATCGCCGGAGGACAGGGACACATTCATTATGGCAGTTACAGATCTTGCCAGATCTCCCAGGGACTCTTTAAGAAGTTGAGTGGGGATTGGGTCCAGTGTACAAGTGGCAAGTTTGGTTTTAGTTATTGTTTTTAACTCCTGTTCATAATTCAAAAACATTAATGGTTTGCGCACGTTGTATTTTCATTGGAGATATGTGTAAGCCATTTGAACATGTCTGAAGTCTAGTGTTTGTAATTAAGACGTCCATAGCACGTTCACTACCAATATTGGCAGCAGAGGTTCAGCCTTTTCTGTAAGGCGAGCTGTTGCTTTAAAAAAATAGCGAGGGTAATTTCTATTGCAATCAATAAGGTCAGAGTAATAAGCTGAACGTGCCCTAAAGGGCGTGCTTGTATTGTTGCGGGCTGTCAGACCATGCCAGCCTGAACAATTCTAAGCCTGTGGATTTCCATTTGCACTCCAATCTGTGCATTAATAAATCATACAGAATTCCGATCATTTAGGTGACGTGTCATAATAATCTTCTCCGTTACAGTGAAAGGGGGCGGCTGAATCGCAAAGGTGATTAGACAATGGTCAGAGGAGGACTTATTCCATAGACATAGAGATGCGTGGTGAACATAGACTCCATGAGTGATAATCAAGACTAGTGTATGGTTATGCACAAGCGTTGGTCCGGTTTCACGCTGGTAACATTCAACAGAGTCCATAAGGGACAGGAAGTCAGTAAGAATTTCCCCAAATTCAGCCATAAACAAAGTTTGTGATCCCGATGGCCCGTATACTTAAAAAATATAGATGTGCAGGTTGGACACCATGTGAACTAGTATTGCTTCAAATGTTGTGAAATCTTCTTGAATTTTGGGTTCAACTTTTAACATTGTATTAAAAATAGATGCCGGGCCGCCCCACGCTCAGAGCCACGTGGTCTCTGTACGAAACTAAACCCATAAGGTGCGCCTTCGACAAGAGGTTTCGTGTCTGTGGGTCTGAGCCAGGTTCCAGTTAAAAAGCACAGCTCTGCAGCATCGTCCAGCACCACATCATTAACAAGAAGTGATTCGTTTCCTAAAAAGCGAACGTTCAGTAATGAGCATTTTATGGTGGGTTTATGTTGTGGCTCATTTAATCTTATCAGTGGGATTGATATTAAGTTATCCACACAGGACGCCCCCCAGTGGAACGTTTAGATCTACATCTTGTTCTAATAATACTTACTATATTCTTTCTCTAGTCATTCAATCCTTTTTCTAAATTGTTGGTAGATTTAAGGATTGCCGTGTTATGGAGAATGTAGGGTCATAGCCAGACATGAGCAAAGGGTGGAAGAATGAGCAGCCTTAAGACTCAGTTGTGCTCTCAGTCAGGCAGGTAAAATATTTGCCCTGTTTTGGGATAACATAAACGATCCCATCCAATTAGGGTGGAGGCCGTCCCATTTATAAAAGTCAGGCCATTCCCAATAAAGGTCCCAGTTATCAATGAAGTCCATGTTTGGAGAAGCATACCAAGTCTCTAACCAGCGATTTAGGGAAAGTAGCCTACGTCAGGTTACATCCCCTCTACGGCACACCCCCCGCAACCGTGGCACAAGAATATTATTTTGTTCCTCGGAACACAAGTAACAACAAAACTTGAAATAAATCCCATCACACAGTCACACATTAAATATACTTGATTTGTCACACCACGCCATTCCATGCGACAGTTTCAGGAATGGTTTGACAGTTGTTGATATGCAGAGACATTCACACAGGTCATAATCAACAGTCACTATCATCGTGTCATAAATCTTCTCTAATATTTGGCTCCTTTCGCTCTGCGGATTCTGGAAATTCACCTATTATCGCACAAGTGGATTTATTTCTCTCATAAGAGTATTGAATTTTTTATTATCCAAAAGTACGCAGGGGATGATGCGCGCATCATGTTTGTATAATTTCAGGCATGACTCTCACCTCCCTACTACCATTGTGTTACTGTCACTATCAATTATTGAATTAGACGCCGGGAAATAAATCTGGACATGTCCTAATCTGTGTGGCAGGGCAGCGTATTATGTTAAACAGCAGGACTATATATCAATGCGTCTTCCTGTTAAAAAAGTGCTCTGTCTCTTTGGTGTTAGCGTTTCACATTTATCAGTAGGACCGCACAATGGTTCGTTGTTATAGTGAAACTCAGGCTGCACAATATGGTGGCCAGTGAGGCGAGATGGGATGCTTCAGAAGATCAGAGCTCTGGATTATACCCAGCTGTCCGTCACTGTCTGATTTAACCCAACAGGGAAGCGGCAAAGAGAGTGATGGGGGAACGGGTTAAACCATTTGGTGACTGACAGCAACGCACTAATCCCGCCCACTGGCATTTCTCCGATCGAGCTTTCCTGACTGGCCTTGAATGATGAAATGCCGTCGCGCAAATCCATTTATGCAGTTTCCTCAAAGTGCAGACACCTTTACCCGGCTGATATTTCCTCGTGCGGCTTGGCAAATGCTTTCGGGGGGGGGGGGGGCGAGCGACGACGTTGACAACGACTCGGATTTATTGAAGTGTGTCTGCAGTGAGCTTAGGTTCTCTGAACCCTCCTTTCTACTGTTTTGCGGCAGCTGGGGTCTAGCTGAACCACAATTAGTGCCAGAGGTCAGTGGGAATAAACGTCTTATTTATTCGAAAGCCCCCAGACTGGATAGCTGTGATTTTTGGCATCATACTCACATATTTAATAACATTTTGTTATATAGTTGTATCAGAACATACCATTGCTTGCTATTTCAAATGGGAAATTTCTATTGCTTTCAATTGCTTGCTATTTCAATTTTTCTCAATTGAAGAGCAAATTTCGTTTTTGAGAAAATGTTTGTGCACTTTTAGGGATTTTATGTGGACTTTTGGAATTTTTACCGAAAGTTCTTTGTTGGATTACATTCGGACAGATTACATTTTGTTCCCAAAACCGTAACGTATAGGGAAGCCTGACTTTCCGTTATTGGTCTCATCTCAAAACCACGAATTAAAAAATCGGACTGAGTTTTCAAATTAGCTCTCTACATGTGGCCAAAAAGTGCTTCTGTCCCATCAGCCTCCATATAAGGTCCTGAACTGCAAAAGCATGTACGTCACACGTGTGTTTAACTGACCAGCTGTAGTCCAGTTGAACCCGATTTCTGTTTTGCTTAAAATAAAATGTGGGAGGCAGCCAATCTGGCGAAAGTGCTGTTGACTGCAATATAAACCCTTAAGAGTTGTGCACTCTGGAAGTCCTGGAACTAACCATAAGGTATGCCTCCTGTTTTTTTTTTTTCCTTATTTCAGTGAAACCAACTGTAATCCACACCGATATGTTCGTGAACAGTATCGGTCCAGTGAACGCTATTAACATGGTAAGTCAGTCCATCTTTACCAGAGATCTCAGCGTATCTGAACAAGCTACAAAGCGCTGCATGTTGTCAACGTTTTCGAGCAGAGGGTGATGCTGTAATCGTTCATGTTAAATTATTTACCCTGTTTATTAACTCAAAGCAGATGTTTCGGACAAACATTTTGATAAGCTTGATGTCAATGCATGTGCTTCTGTTTGTTCTAAAGAAATGAAGAAATAACTAAAATTTTATTTAATTAAATTCACAGTATATAAAAAAAATCCTTTCAGGAAAAATATGTGCAATTTTGTATTTCACCACTTGATTATTATGCACAATAATGTAGTGACGGTTATTTATTGCTCAGCAAATCCTGCTTTTCTTGCATGGTTACTGTAACTAGTTTGCCATGTCATCAGAGCATACGGTTACACACACTCACACACAATCACACATGAAGTTTTTTTTCGTAGATCTAAGGAGGAAAGCATAAAGCCATAAAACAATGGGCCATCATAGAAACAGGGAGGTTGCTGGATTGTAATATTTTTAAGTACAGAGTGACTCATTCGCTTCCAGTTTTTTTTTTTATGTATTACTCAATCAGCTGAAAGCTGATTGGTCCTCGGAGTGACCTCTCCCCATTGCTCGCAAATTAAAAACATCATTGGCTAGTGATAAATTTGGCCCCTCTTTATGAATTATGGGTTCTCTTGTGTCCCCCCCCCCCCACCTGAAAAACCTAGAATTGCCCTCGGCTGTTTTGAAATAAAACGAATACATACATACATACATACATACATACATACATACATA
>JABFEB020000047.1:4042389-4054685 GCA_019775895.2 Stomatorhinus ivindoensis
CGGTGTACACGGATCATACCATCCACAGATAGGGGAGGCGGTGTACACGGATCATACCATACACAGATATCGGAGGCGGTGTACACGGATCATACCATACACAGAAATAGCAGGCGGTGTACACGGATCATACCATGCACAGATATAGGAAGCGGTGTACACGGATCATACCATCCACAGATAGGGGAGGCGGTGTACACAGATCATACCATGCACAGATATAGGAAGCGGTGTACACGGATCATACCATCCACAGATAGGGGAGGCGGTGTACACGGATCATACCATACACAGAAATAGCAGGCGGTGTACACGGATCATACCATGCACAGATATAGGAAGCGGTGTACACGGATCATACCATACACAGATATAGGAGGCGGTGTACACGGATCATACCATGCACAGATATAGGAGGCAGTATACATGGGTCATACCACACAGACAGAGGAGGCGGTGTACACGGGTCATACCATACACAGATATCGGAGGCGGTGTACACGGATCATACCATACACAGAAATAGCAGCCGGTGTACACGGATCATACCATACACAGAAATAGGAGGCGGTGTACACGGATCATACCATACACAGATATAGAAGGCGGTGTACACGGATCATACCATGCACAGATATAGGAGGCAGTATACACGGGTCATACCACACAGACAGAGGAGGCGGTGTACATGGATCATACCAGACACAGATATCGGAGGCGGTGTACACGGATCATACCATACACAGAAATAGCAGCCGGTGTACACGGATCATACCATACACAGAAATAGGAGGCGGTGTACACGGATCATACCATGCACAGATATAGGAGGTAGTATACACGGATCATACCATACACAGATATCGGAGGCGGTGTACACGGATCATACCATACACAGATATCGGAGGCGGTGTACACGGGTCATACCATGCACAGATATAGGAGGTAGTATACACGGGTCATACCACACAGACAGAGGAGGCGGTGTACACGGGTCATACCATGCACAGATAGAGGAGGTGGTGTACACGGATCATACCATACACAGATGTAGCAGGCGGTGTACACAGGTCATACCATCGACAGATAGAGGAAGCGGTGTACACGTATCATACCATACACAGATATAGGAGGTGGTGTATACGGATCATACCATACACAGATATCGGAGGCGGTGTACACGGGTCATACCATACACAGATATAGGAGGCGGTATATACGGATCATACCATACACAGATATCTGAGGCGGTGTACACGGGTCGTACCATGCACAGATATAGGAGGTGGTGTACACGGGTCATACCATGCACAGATATAGGAGGCGGTGTACACGGATCATACCGTACATAGATATAGCAGGCGGTGTACACGGGTCATACTATACACAGATATAGGAAGCGATGTACACGGATCATACCATACACAGAATCCTCATTCAGTAAATTCTGCTGTCACATTCTGCATACCACAGGAGTTAAATTAAATGCCAGCCATGTCACTTCCCCTTTAATTCCATTGCTCCACTAGAATGCTAACTGTTCTGTTTACGGGGTCACAAATCCCGGCACAGCCCTATCCTACTATATCACTGTGACTGGCTGAAATGGACACCCGCCATTCTGCGCTGCCCCCCTTCAGACCGAAGGCCCCAACTGTAACCATGGGGTAGATTTAATGTTCAACATCCATAAAAGCCACAGTATTAGCCAAACCATGGTGTAAATACCCAGTTATCAGAACATTTAAACGGTAAATAAGATGCATGTTTTGTTTATTGTTCAACTTGAGCTTTTTTCATTGAAGATTTGCATGATCTAGTTATCAAAAATCTGAAATGGAAAATATAACCTTGGGGTCAGTTTATACAGGAACCTCATTTCCAGGGAGGATATTTAGTGGCCATTGGTAATGGCCCTTTCCCAGTCCCTGCCGGTCCCTCCCAGTGAAAGGGGTCACTGCCATCTGATTCCCAGCCCTGCTACTCACGGCCGGTGTGTGTGTGCTGTCCTACGCTTTGGCTTCCACCTGCTTCCCGCACGACCCTTTGAGAACTGTCCCACGTCAACAGCCCCCCCTGAGGTGGGCAGCCAATCAGGCAGGGACTCCGGATCCTTCATCCCTCTGACAGCCAATTAGGCTGGGACGCCATGTTAAGTTTGCAAAGGGATCCAGGATGTCTCGGTGTACTAGTGCTGGGAAAACATAGGATGGGGTAATGGGCATTGGGTTCTCTGCTCAACAGATAAAGGAAAATTCAATGGCTGGGACTGACCACTAATATTATCCTACTTTAGAATTTTTTTCTGGTAACTAAATCTAAAAATCAGAAGAATGATCATGCTCTGTAGGAGTGTTTAAGAAAATAAACTCAGTACAGGAAATGTTTACAGTATTTGTCAGCAGAATGCAGAATAATCCTCTGAAGCAATTGGAGACTTTCAACTGTTCCAGAACTAAGCAACAATTAATGCTGTGTATTCTAATTTGATGAAGAATATCAGTCCTTTTGTCTGAAATCTCAAGTGAACACGAGTATTCTCATTGATTAGAGTTAGTTTTTATACCAGCATTGTATCCAGAGTGCATAATTAAGCTGTTTTTTAATATTTGAATGTCACATAAATTAATCTAAATCTGATTAGACACATTTTTGTGACCTTGGGCACAACCAAAGGACTGAGAAAATGAAGTTAAAATCCTTCCGTGAAAAACTGCACATTATTCAGACACAAAGGAAAGAATCCAATGTGGAAATAAATACCCAGTTTGTCTCATCTTTACAACATATTATGTTGTAAATATTGTGATGAAATCATGATGACTTTCCCAGCACTAGCATTATTTACTAGCTAAATAACGATATAATAACAAATATAGATAAATCTGTCAAATTCATCGTGGGCTTTTCCCGAAGGGGAAACTTGCATCCTTTGTTTGAAAGTGAACAATCCGTTTGCAAGCCGCTAGGTGCTCAACTTGGATTTGCTTGGGCATATTTTAGTTTTACTTTGTTTTGTTTTACTCACTGGCAAGAAAAGGTGCGATAATCTTGCAAAGAATGTGAGAATACTAACCAGCCCCCCCCAAGCCCCTTCCCCCGCCCTCCCAGTGCTTCCCAGTCATTGGCCGCTGACTCTGTGCTCTCTCCCCGGCAAAAACGCAGACCCCCACGGTAGACATCCGCCCTCGGTCTGCCACAGCCATCCAGATGAACAACGCGGCTCACGTGCAAGAGCGCGATGAGGAGTATGGCTACGAGTGCCTGGACGGCAAGGACTGCACCAGCTTCTTCTGCTGTTTTGAGGACTGTCGCTCGGGCGCCTGGAGGCACGGCCGATTGCACATCCGCATTGCCAAAATAGACTCGTACGCTCGCATCTTTTTCCCAACCGCCTTTGGCCTCTTCAACCTCGTCTACTGGGTGTCCTATCTCTATCTCTAAGTCTCGCGCACGTAGCTGGCCTTAACATATACCGAAAAGACCGTACGTTTCCGCGCTCCTTAAAAATCAATCATGAACGCTTCGCAGTCCGTTTCCATTTTGGTTTGCGTGTTTGTTATTGACACTTGTTTGCGGTTGTTTTAAAAAGAAGCATCTGGATCGAGAGAAAGTTGTAGCAAAACTAGATGGAAGAGCGAGGGATGATATCACTCGACGCCTTGAAATGCAGAGAGATTTTTTTTCAGTTTTTTCCCTTCCCAATCGAACGTTGTATAATTTCTCCACAGTTTCATTGTTGCCATGGCTCTGTTTAGTCAGATGATTTAGCAAGGTAGCAATGCCAGATGAGGGTGTCACCTCGCGTGACCATCATTCTGCAGGGTAGCTTCAGCTGCTGTCTGAAGAGTCTTTGCTGTTGTGGGGCGTTTTGGCTATTTATTTCTGCACTTTTTATAAAATCCCTCCAATCACATTCAAATTTAGATTTTAAATTCCGAATTGTAAAATTCTACCATAAATTGACTTTTTAAAAATATTCTGAAAATGTGCTTTTTACCTTTCATCACATATGTTAATTTATCCATCCGTCCACCTTTATGTTGCCTCTCTCAATGAGGGTTATGGTCATACGTTTTGTCAAAATGTCATGAATCCAGAATGCAAATTAGGCACGACTTAAAGAACTTAAGCAGCATAGATTAATAAACACTGATTATTAACGAATGGTTAGATTTCTCGGTCAAAGGTGTGTAAGAAAGAGGAATCCTTTTTTAATGAATCATCAGGTCTACGGTCAACTGTATACAAACTGTATATATTTTAATATTGAATATGTTGTAGTGGTTTAACGCATGCATCTATGAGGCCAAAAACAAACTTATCAAGGTCTTCTACCGACGTCTGTGGAAACAAGAGGAATCTTTGCACAAGAAACATAAGTAGAACATTTCACTGAGAAGCATCAGAGAAGAAACATTGTTTCCCATAAACTTGAAACCAATTGCCTTTGATGCATTAATAGTATTCTTTCTTTTTCATTATTCTAGAATGCAAGAGCACTGTATTATTTTACCACAAATACTTCAATCCTTTATAAAGGATGGTTGGTATTGAAAATGAAACTGTAAATTATCCTACAAGTAGGGAAATTGTAGTTTTTGATGTCTTTTATATATATATATATATATATATATATATGCACACACACACACTATATTTTCTATCAATATTTTAGCCAGTTTTGTCATCGCACGATTTTTTTTGTCATTTTCCATTACCAAGCAGCCCTGAATAAACGAACAGTTACACTACATAAATATTTCCCTGAGAGTGTAATCATAAGTGCACCATTTTAATTAAAAAACAAGGTTGAAAAGAAATGCATAATGACGGAAATGTGTAATGAAAGAGAGGCGTGCCAGCGTGACCAAAGATGCTGTTAAAGGAAAGATACAGAAATGCTATTGGTTGGTGACAGTGATGGTGGACCAGACCATGTGATATAAAAACAGGAAACAAGGGATGGATCTGAATCTGCTTATTTGACCATGCTTGTGTTTTCGTGTGCCCCTTTTTTATGTTATCTTCCTTTGCCCGAAGACCAATTCCAACACTAAGAGCAGAAGTATAGAGGACGGTAAAATTCCCCAGATTTCGTTCTTGCCTTGCCCAAAAAATGTCAAGGATACATGTGTGGCATTCCCATCAAATGAGACCAGTCCCATGATTCATTGCGCCCCAAGTTCGTTCTTGGAAACCGAGTTCGCGAGACCGGTCTTACCAGGATCATAACTACGGTCTTGATATTGAGATTCACCCATGGCGTTTACTCGGGGAAAACAGGAAGTGGTCCTTTTTGCAGAGGAATGAAATGGCATGAATGTTTGTCAGGGCACATGGAACAAGTCTGCAATCCTATGAGGACTGTCACTGCTTTGAGGTGTCATGGAGTGGCTGCGTTATCTATTTGTACTTGTTACAAGGAACAATGGACAGGTGGAATTATTCAGCACAAAACTGGTTAGCAGGTTCGCCTTCCTGAAACACCCTACCCACTTCTGACAGATAGCTAATGCATTTTTTTTTTGTTCAGTTTTGTTCAATTGGGTATTTCCATTGTTTGTTTACATATATATGCCCCCTATTAAAAGACAAACAGCATAAGGTGTATAGGCAATTAACCTGTATTCTCACTGTGGTAAATGATTAAAAAAAAAGAATAAATAAGATTGGCTAGGCTGGAGGAAACAATGGACAGTCTGTGACAATTTTTTTTGTTTTGCTTTTTATTGTTTTATTGCTTTCATCAGTATAGCTTTAAATATGTTGTTATATCGCTTCATTGTGTTGTACATGCAGCATGGGAATGACCAAACAAAATCGATCAAACTATCTTACTCTTACCAGTTTGGCATGGTCCACTCTTTGAAGCAACCAGTGGCCTATACTACGAAGCGGGGTTAATGGCTTATCGGGGTAACTTGTCGGATTTAAGGTACCACAGTTTAAATGGCCTTCATATTCGTTCACGTACATTTTGCCTGTACTACCTTAAATCCGACAAGTTACCCCGATAAGCCAGTAATGCGCTTCGTAGTACAGGCCACAGGTTTCTGGTGTAAATCTGTGTATTTTTATGTCATGTTCATGTAATTCTTGAGAATGTTATTCTGTATAAAGAATTCAATCAAGAATCGAACAGGCCAATCACAACATGCAGTTAAGAGTATGTTTCATTACATTTTATATCCCCTATTACTAAATTTGAAACAAAAACCATCCTAGTCAATTAACTTTTATATTGCCGAGCTTTTGACTTGCAGTATGGGTGAAGTGATCCTGTTACGTTGTACTTTTTGGCACTGTTTGTCAATGTTACTGTATTTCTTTGTCTTGACGACTACTGTGTGCTTTATCAAGCACGGAGCCCTTTCTGACATGATGTCACTTTGTTTTTTTTGAGAAAACATTGAGAATGAGAGGTAATAGCAGCTTTAGGAACCAATGGGAGACGTATTCGAGTGGAGTTTGTATATAATTCCAGTGTCATACACTCCCATCGCTTGCAATAGACCAAGATTTTCCTTTTGGTCTCCCTGTCACCTCACTTCTTACCACATTAATCCAAGGCTGTATTAGGCATTGCATTCAAATCTCCAAGCGTTGTCTTTGTACACAAGTTGTTTTGTCTGAAGTGAATATGTGTTTTCATATCAAAAAGAAGGAACACATGATATATTTCAGCCATTGTTGTTTTTAACGCTAAATGTAGGGGAATGTAAATGTATAACAAAGATATTAAAGTGCCAAACTCAAATGCAATTTGATATTAATATTTGCTTATGCAATTAAAACACTATGAAATTACATCTCTTTTTAAAGTTAAATGCATTGATTCGTCAAAATAAGCTAAGCTAGCCTTTTTTGACTGACATGTAATAGCTGGCAAAATGCAAGACATTGTGTTGAAACTCGTGAATAATTATTTGCATTAATGTTTTAAGTGGATTTCTTCCAAATTGTTAAACTAGTTTGTACCAATTTCGATAAATTCCCTTTTGAATAATGCTTGCATATTACCTTCTTTAAATGCCAAAATTAAAAAAATATTTTGGAATTTAAATTGCAGAAATTTTAAATATCAGACTTACTACATATAAATTTAGTCCTTTGGCTTATGTCATAAAAATCAATACAGGTACGGGAGAGGCTTAAGATACTTCTACAGGGAAAATGTGAATTATTTATACACTACATTTAGGTGTCAGACATTTAGACAGATCATCTACATCTTCATCAGATGCTCAAAGTTAGGGCACAAAAAGGCTTTTATTTTGAAATGGACCCTACATGTGGATCGCATGTAAATAATAGTTATATTTTCTGACATCAGACAGTAATACAACTTGTCACACTTGGGCTCAGTAAATGATCACCAACAACTGGAGGATGACTGATCTGGATAATTATTCACATGGTGTATCTCCAAGCTTGGGTGTCATACAGAGATCCCTATAAATACTAGTTCAGGTGTTCACTGTATGTACGACAGGATTCCCTTTTCATAAAGGAACTGCATACAGTTGTGGAATTTTACAATAAAAGTCTGCATTCAACGACATTGTTTATTTTACTTTTTTCTTATTCTTGTAAAGGTTTAATCAGGTCCTTTTTGATGTACACTACCAGTCAAAAGTTTTTGCATGCCACAGATTTTTACCTTTTCATATATTTCATAAACCGTTCTTCTTTATTCTGGTTTAGCTTTGGAAAGTTGAGAAACAACCATGAATTGAAATACAAGTCAAATAAAACAAGTTTCCTTTATAACATGGAAAGAGTTTGTAACTGTGCATGTCTGACATCCTATTAACAGGTTGTGTGGGGAAAGACAAAGTCAGATTCTGGGCCGTCCTTTAACTTTAAATACACTAGTTTCCTGTTTCACCCCACGTATTTAATGTCACTTGCAGAAAGAATGCCTCAAATTATCTCTGCTGTTATAATTGCTAGAGGAGGTTACTTTGATGAATCAAAGATACGACATTTTCTTGCTAATAAAGGTACTCAAATGGTAAACATACCGTAAATGTATTTGTTAGCAAAGAATATTGATTGTATTTTAGTAAATGTTAAGTGAGTAACATGCAAATGTAGAAAATCTGTTTGTGCGAAAGCTTTTGACTGGCAGCGTACTAAACTGTTGTTTCACTGTTACAACGATGAATCCTTGACAAGCCAATAGGATAAATCCTTTCCAGAAGTATTGAAAGTAAATAAATCATTCTTTGGGTGACTTCTGGAGCAATCATTGTGTAGCTCTTAATTAAAAAGCAAACAAAATGTAGAATAGACCGCAAAGGGGATAAAAAAAAATGTTGAAAATAATTTCATGTGCCACAGACCTTTCAGGTTTTTTGCTTACACGTGAATTTGTGATTAAGATTATAATATTATTTGGCACATTCATCATCTATGGAATTGCATATTAATGTGTTTAGGTCTAGTAAAGTGTGCAGAGTAATGCAGCAACAGAAAGCCACAGGAGTCATTAGTTAGCCCAAGTGTGATTTCTTCCTTGCCCGCTGTGCACTCAGATTACTCAGAGCAGAGATTTTCTTTACTTGAATAAATATTTTAAGAATTATTGCTGTCCATTAAATGTTTAAACACACCCTAGCTGAGCATATATCTAACCATTAAATCATTTATGTTAATGATTAGCGATTTCAATATTAAATGGTAATAAATCAACAAATGCCTGCAGTCATACCGCCCACTGAACCTGGAACACCCACGCGTGATTATGAGAGCGCAAGAAAGAAAGCGATGCAGAATTTCCAAGTATCGTGTTATTTTGGAGATGCAAATCTTGGCTTAACTGTAAGGTCAAATTTACCATAGAATCTGGCCTTTAACACCACTGCATTTTACAGACTTTCAGAATGTTGCCTGAACTTCTTAGTTTCCTGTTATTTTAATCATGTTCTGACTTCTTGCACTGAGTTTCAGGAGATGCAGTACCCTAGTGTCCAAGTTTCATCCAACCGTCCATTTTCTGTAACTGTTTTTTTCTATAGGTTGGGGTGCTTGTCCATCACGGGGCACACACATACACACACCTACGGGCAATTTGGCAACTCCAGTTAATCTCAGCATGTTTTTGGACTGTGAGGGATAAACAAAGGGCCTGGAGGAAACCCCACGATGACATGGGGAGAACATCCATACTCAACACACATGGAACCTGGGCAAAGACTCGAACCCTGGTCTCAGAGGTGTAACCACTGCACTACCGCACTGCCCTGTAGCTGACTTCACCTCTATATATGATGCATGGACACACGCATACACTCCGTAAGTGGTTATAATAGAAATGACTCACCTCTGTACACTTTTTGTTATCTGGAAATATGGATGTGTTCAACTGTAATGTTTCACCACTGATTAGCAACTAAAACCAATTTTACATTTCCAAATAAATAAATATGGCTGGATGCACAAACACAAATGTGTTCACCCACTTGAACTTGCGTTTTACTGTCTTTCAGAAATGTACAGACGTGAATCGTCTACCATAGGTATCGACTAGCTTTGCACATGACAGTTTTTCCCATAATGCTTTGCGAAAGGTTCGATGGAGCCTGCAGTTGGACTCATTTCCAGTGTCTTCCACCTACTGTGCATTAGATTGGATTCGACTCCAAAACTTCGCTGTGGCTTTTGACCAAACACTTCCAGTCACTGTCTTCTGGAAGATGATCCATACCCAGACCAAAGCAAGTTCCCCTCTCAGCTTCCATGTTACTTTCCTCTATCACAAGTCTTCTGTGGCCCAGTGACGTTTAATACAGTGGTGGTGTTTACCCATGTGCTAACGACAGAACTTAGCACGGATGATTTTGGTCTGGACTAGAAGACTTTCTTAGTTTTATGGTCTCAAAGTCCCCCAGATGTTTTCCGGCAAACTTCGGTTTATTTTTGTTTTCTTTCTAAATACCCTGATTACTTGAAGACCCATACAGTGTTTTTGAAGATGTCCAGTTACACACAATTTCCCGCTCATGCTGTATGATTCCGCTTCATGTGCAGCAGTGCTGAGTAATTGAATAGATAACAGTATATCAACAAAGACACACTCTGTCGGTGACACGAGACCCTGTGTGACATCAGCAATTAAAATTAACGTTTTGAAGTTTGTATGAAGCACAACAGAGATTATTCTCCGAAACACCAATGTTCTTAGCACATGGTGCTTTCAGCTAGTTAAACAGAGGAGGGTAATGGTATGTGAGACATTAGCCAGACTGTCCACATGATCTTTAGGGGTCATGAAATTATAATTGCAAGCTCTACAAATCCATATATCAGGATAGAAAATATGTGTTAAAGGTGCAGGATTGCTGTCAAAGCTAACAAGGGTTGACAAAAATGCACATAACCCTTTCATAAGCTAAATAAGGAGTAGCATTAATGACATGTAAATCCCTTTGTTAAACATTTTCAGTTGAAGGATTCTATTTGGTTTCGGTGCTTTAATTCCAACTTTTTAATGCTCCAGAATGATGTTAGTGGGAATCCGTGTACATGAGAGACAGACTCATGTAACAACTGGATTATAGTATGACGGTATTAACAAACAAACAATTTAAGGAGAGCATATTTGACGCTGGCATTTTTATACAATTAGTAAAGCGAGGAGTAGCGTGGCAATGGTGCTACAGAATTCAAGGAGAATTCCACGTTTAATGTTTAGTGAATGATGGTGCAGAATTCCATGTTTACGGTTTAGTGAATGATGGTGCGGAACTCCAGGGGAATTCCATGTTTAATGCTTAGTGAACAACAGTGCAAAATTCGAAGAGAATTTCATGCTTAATGCTTAGGGAATGATAGTACAGAATTCCAGGAAAAATGTTGAATAGTGGAGTGAGTGGATACAGGGCTGCCGCCTCAGAGCAGGAAGGTTCTGGGTTTGATCACGGCCCTTTCTGCGTGGAGCTCACACACTCTCCCCGTGTTTGCGTGGGTTTTTGCTGGGGGCTCCGGTTTCCTCCCACGGTCGAAAAGCATGCAGGATAGGTTGATCGGCCCTGTAATTGTGATAGTGTGTTTGTGTGTGCGGTGTGTTGGCGCCCGCCCATGGTTGTTTCCTGCCTGGGCCCATTGTTCCCGGGATAGGCTCCGGGGATTTAGCAGTATCAAAAAATGGATGGGTGGATGTTGAGTGACTGAAAATGATTAATGCATCACATACGTGTGTCATTACATAACACCCTGGAAGAGCACTCTATTTGAAGTGTGGGACCCCCACCCAGGCGCCCCCAGGGCACTGCTCAGCAGGGGGGTCCATGATGCTGGCAGAATCCCCTGGTTATTGCACGAGGTACTATCAAAGGAGGCCTTTCATCTTGGGAAGGGTGGGGGAGGGCAGACTCAGTTCGGATGCTGTGGGGGCCTTTCAATTATGCAGAGAGCCGAGTCTCCTGTGCCAGACTTGCCCTGGTCCCGACTCGCGGCTCCCCGGCGACGTGACCAAATGCCATGTGCCGCTCTTCCTGCTGCAGCCATTTGTTTTTGCAGAGCTTTCTCACATCGTCCTCCTGGACGGTTAGGCGACAGCAGAGGCACGATGCAGGACTCACAGACACACTGCCAGCGCTCGACTGAAGGACCTTGATGAAGTGCTTAGAGATTTAGGCCATTAGGTTAGACGGCGGCAAGAATTTCAATTACTCAAGTCCTGGATTCGAAATTAATCTGCCGGCATTTTTCTCCTGTCCTATTCACCATTTAGGAGGCAGTACAGAATCAATTAATTTAAACATGTTTAATAATATATTCTCTCCTTCAGTAGTTTCCTATAAAATCCACCGCAGTTACCTGGAAGGTGACCGCGAGTAGCATATTCCGTACTTTCCGAATCTCGGACCGTTTCAGCGTGCTGAGGGAGTGATGAAATGCTGCCCCTGGCAACCCGAGGAACTAGGCGGTGGATGAAGCCGCAACACGCGGGGGGGGCAGCCGAGATATCCCCGCCAATTTACACCCTCCTGGGCGGAAAAGTATGTGTTTATATGGCAGCCAGAGTCGCAACCTAAAATCAGCCGGAGAGCTGAACCTGGGACTTTGCTTTAGTAAGAACAAGTGACATTGGCAGAGTAGATAGATATTCGGATGGACGGGCAGATAGATTCCAAGACACCTCATGGTTTTGAGTCTGTTATTGAATATCAGTGACTTATTTCTACAAATATTACAATACAATAACTTTTATGATATTCATTTCACAAATGCCTTTAAATCCCAATATAGTTATATGCTCTAATGACAGAAGCAGCTGTGAGGTCATG
>JABFEB020000047.1:4062372-4089323 GCA_019775895.2 Stomatorhinus ivindoensis
GTATGGGATGCCAGTCTGTCAGAGGGCAGGAGGCGGGGGGGGGCACCCTGTACGGGATGCCAGTCCATCACAGGACACATGCATAGAATCAAACATCATGGGCAGTTAAGACCCTGTTTACATTTATTTTTAATGCATCTTGGACGGTCAGATCGCGAGCAGACAACACTGAAGACCAATGAAACGATGAATTGCGATTCAGTCACTCAAACCACTTGCCAAGGTCGCCTGGGACGCATGTGACCACGCATCTTTTGTAGTGTAAAGGCTTATCCGTCCTGATGTGTCCCCTACAAGGACTTAACAATGACTGCCGCCCCCTGACTGACATAAAGTGAAATTCGCTGACAAGTTGGTGGCCCCTCAGAAGTTGTCTATGTCATCCAAAGGATTGACCGTAGGATTGACCATGTGTAGGATTGACCATGTGTAGGATTGACCAGCGAGGCAGTAACAAAATCCAGGCACAAGTAGTCAAATGGACACCTTGGAGACGCACGATAGGCAAAGGTGCAAATGGCCATGGGTCTCAGCCGCATACTGATCTGATCGCCCAAGGCGCATTTTAAAGCCAAGTGTAAAGACTGTAGGGGGACGTAGGAGTTTTGGTAATGAAGTGCACAATATTTTCTTTTAAGTTTTGCAAGCGATTTGAATCTGTTGGTCGACAGTTTCCAGCTATTTTGCAAAGATTCATTTTCCGTGGAAGAGGAGAGCTTTCATCTGTAGCACGATGAACCTCGTGGCAATGCATGTGTCATTAATATTGGAGGGAGCAGACGCACAATTATCAGGCAACTTGATGGAACATCTTACATCATACTTACTTAATTAACCAAAATAAGGAATTGTGCATTTATTTTGTCATATTTTCCAACAGTGGTCGAAGCCCAAGGGTGAGAAAGCACAATTTTGATCATTGTGAATCAGAAGTCCTCTTAGACCCCAACTGCATCATCGGGAGGGAGTGGAAGGGGGTCAAGTGGGGGCAGCAAAAGCAATGATGCTGCGTACATGATCTATTTTAATAACTTAAATAAATGACAGGACGCTGAAATAAACAGTCATTTGTTTTCATTTCAGAAATATAAATGTCCAAACTAAAAAAATGTTTTAAATCATGTAATTCCATCCATCAGGAATGCAGAAACATGCAGCATCGCTGAAATGCCTCGGCAATACATTTTCAGCTGTCACAATTAAAGCGTGTCACATTACGGATTCGCCGCGTACGTAATCCTGCACTTAACGTTATGTTTTATTCATGTTGTGTAGGCCTATTAGGAGCAGAATTGCATGAAGCGATAAATTATATATCCAGGGCTAACCTGATTACATACATACCTTAATTTTGTGCTGATAGCGTTAATGATATAATATATGCATATATGTGTGTGTGTGTGTGTGTGTGTGTGTATCTAAGTGTTATATTCCTAGAAAGTGATTACTGTTTTATTATATAAAGTTTCAGGCTAGGATTTCCAGGCGGTTTTCATTGATAAAGTTATTAGCATCTGTTGATACTTCGTTGTCTTAAAAGAAAAAAGAAGAAAAGTGCCTGACAGTTTCACAAAGCTAAAGACTTCAAAAGCTAAAACTGTTTCAAAGCAAAATGATGCGTAAGGAGTCACCTCTGCAGATCATCTGAACAGTGGCGTGCAGATATATATAAAATTTTGACTTGAATTGTCCAGCAACCTTTCTGGTTTCAGGGCCGCCTCCTTAACCTCCCGACACGCCTGTCCAAAAATAACGCTGTTTCTTTGTCGGCTGCCAGTCTGTAGTGCAGAACCCGACTATCCGCTCCCCCCCCCCAGGCCAATCCAAATTGCAGGCCCTCCTGTGCCCCTTTTTTTCCCAACGGTTCCCCTGAATGTTCTGCAGGGGAACGTGCGAAATGAAACAAATTCGCCAGGGGAGAAAAGAAGCAGGATCGTCAGAAAAGGACAGCATTGCTTTTCCAGTGAGCAGACAGGCCATCTATAGCCACCTAAATAAAGAAAGATATAGGCCCCGTACACATCGCCAGCCCCAAGCTCCTGACTGTTAGGACTAATGTTTCCTTGGCAAAGACAGATGGGCTTATTAACTGCTGCCTTTTGTGTGGTGGGGAGGGGGCAAGACTGGTGTCAGGAAGGACACAGGAGTCAGGCCCTGCTGACACACTCTGGAGCGCCGCACCATTACTGCTAACAATTTCAGCTACGGTTTCTTCAACACTTCTGTCATAGCCAGCGATCTATATGCCGCATGTCATAACACGCGTGATGTTAGCCCATTAAGATGAAGTGTTTCATAAATTAACTTGCGCTTCCTCGGTTTGTAAAAACACCCTACCGTGGCAATGCATGCTGGGAATTATTAGATTTACACCTCCAAGATTGTAGGCTCCCTCCTGGCTCAGATATGCAGAGTTCGGAGTCGCCCTGGGAATTCGGAGTATTCTGGTTGAAATATGGTTTAAATTAAGATAAAACCAGTTCTGGTATTTTGTTGATGGTCCCTGAGCTCTCAGCTACACACGCTATTTTTGCTGGGAAAGCTAAAGAATGGATGGATGGATCGAGCGATCAATCGATCGATTAAGTGGATGATTCCTCATACCGAATGGAAATTTAAAGAAAGGGCAGCCCAAGGTTATGTTAAAATATTCATAGGATCGAAGCTAAATGCCGGACTTTATCAGATTAAAAGAACGGCATAGTAATCTGCGGTTCTAAAAAAAGTATAGCATAGGTGTTGTGACTGGATGGATATGTGCAGGAACTCTACAGTGTAACCTCCTACAGTGTAACCTCCTACAGTGTAACCTCCTACGGCACAATTCATTTTCCAAAAGTAAAAGTGCGCATTCGCTTAAATGAGAACGATATAGCAGCAAGCCAAAAAGTATTAAGAAACCCTTCCCTTTTATCGCAACTCGTCCATCCAGTTTCCACTATACTACAGAAAGTGGGGGTAGTGGGGGGGTGTAGAGTGTGACTTTAATATAAGTCACACAAAGTGTGTTTTAGTTCACATAAGGCATGACAGTCATTTGTTCAAAAATACGGTACACCGATTGCATAGGCTTACGAGAAAATTAAAGATTTATTTTTCATAAGGGTGGCAATATCCTGCTGTTGGTTATTGCTTTCTGGATGTTTCCACTTAAAGTTATTGTGTCAGCTCAGAAAACATTTAATACTTTCCCTTTGTTACTCAGTGTCCATATTAAAGGTAAACCCAACAGGGTGAGAGGTGAGCAGTGTCTATTCAGAATATCAGCAATACCGTCTCAGAGCTGAATGGGGTGAGAAAAAAAAATCATGCATTTTCTGAAGCACAGATATACATTGAATAATTAATAATGAAGAGTAATTTAAAAAAAAAACATTAAATAACATCAAGACGACCAATCTCTCAAACCTCTAAGGCCATCTCCTGGGCGACAGAACAAAGGCAACATCCCGTGATTTTTTTTCTCGATAAAGTAAAGCCACAAGGACCACTTGCAAAACAACAGTTCTAGCCCGTGGGTTTTTATATGGAGAAGACGAGCTTCATTCTAGATGGTATTTCATAAGCAGCATCACCTGCTATCTCCCCCATCCTCCACGGACAAGAATTCACAACCAGATTACAGGGGAATAAAATAAACTGAACCATCAAAATCAATTACATTTTTACAACCCAAAACAATATCTTCATCTATGCATTTTTTATTATCATCAAGTTATTTTATTAAAATTGTTGCTACCCAGAAAATGTTTTACTTATTACGGGCAGCGTATTACCATCCCAGGGTTGCTTATTTCAGGCTACAAAGACTAATTTACTCAAAATTAAGAAAACAAAGAGCGAGCACTAAAAACAATGTATGACGAGTGTTGACAGTAAAGAGATGCAGTTAGGTCATGTCTGCAGTCCTTCTATGTTACCATGCAAATGCTTTTAATTATTTGCTTACTGAGATTCTGTCTGTTCACCCTTGTATCAACAATCTACTATTTATCTACTTAATCGGATCACCTGTCACTACAACCAAATAAACACAGCTACCAGCTTCCCCGCTGAAACCTTGCCTTCTGAAAATCAAAGCCTCTTTGAATCCCCCAGCTTTTCAGCACGAGGTCATCAACCTCAAAGGCTTCTTTTGTGAATTGATGAATAACAGCTGTGATAATCATAATCTGACAGAGACATGGCTTAGATGAAAAGATGACACAGAGCCGCCGTCAGTTTTATAACGCAAAGCTCAAGATTGTCTGGCCGTAGAGGTGGATGGGCTTCATAAGATGAGCTCCTTTTGGCTTCAAAATTGGATGCCAGATCCCCCATCATTCAAAGTACACATCCTGTCTCCTGACGACATCATTTCCTGCTTGTAAATGGCTATGAACCCAGAGGCAATAACATGAAACCCTAAAACAGGTTTCCAATTTCTTTTTTAATCATAGTATTTCATAGTGCAAATACAAGTAAAAATTAGATGCATTTCTCAGTGTCGAGGCCTTTTATCTCCATATGGATTGATGATGTCTGCAACCAGATATTGTGCAAATTAGCTAATCATGACCACCATCATAATGCCTCAACCTTACTTAAAAGTTTTGTTCAGTAGAACATAACAGAAATTGACATGATGTAGCGAGGGCAGTCGACTATTTGTGAAAGATTAGCGACACACCCTGGGCACGACAAGCTGTCATGCTAACATAAATGTAAAACGCGCTATAAAATGTAACGCTAACAGGAAATTATTGACTAGTGGCAAGAACATTTTGTGAATTACAGTCATCAATTTTGATCTGTTATATTATGGGCACCTTAAAAGCCAAACTTGTGTTAATTAACAAGTTCATCAGTTAAATTGTTGAAACATCATCCAGTTTTTAAAGAGGAAACAGAAAGAATTGTTAATGACTGTTATAATCATAGACCCTGGAATCAAACAGCTAAAAACTGATTGTACTGTTACGGTATTCAACCTAGATGCGTTAGCTACAATGTTGCAATGGATTGAAGAAAATGTAATTATTTTATAAAGCAATATGTTGTTTTGTAGTGTATGGGTGTGTGTAAATGTCCATGTGCTGTTTTATGTAATGGGACAGGGACCTACTGTAGTTAGCAAGTCAGCAATGGCGAGTCGGCAGTTATGTTAAGGATTCTGGGAGTTGGAGTATGACCTCACAGTAGAGGGATGTTCAGTGATCCCCGCCTATCGTGGAAGATGCATTCCAGACCCATTAGCGATAGGTGAAAATCCACAGTATAGAACGACCATATAAATAAATATATATAATTAAATATTTTAAAAAAATTAAATACCCCTCCCACACCCTTTAATTACATGTAAACTTATTAAAACAATATAAATGATTCGTGGATGTCGGGCTATGGATACGAGTAACATATATACATGTATAAGTAATGGAATATGTAAAAATAAAAACATTTTAAGCTCAGTTTAGGTATTCACCAGTGAAGATACACTTCATAACTTGAATGATGATGATGAATTAGCTGTGCAGTACACGATGAAGTACGTATGTAGGGGATGAAGGTGATGAGTACGTACTGCACAGCAAAGCAGAGCATTTACAGCCCTTCTGAGCCATTATGGTGAAGAATTTTACCTTCTCCTGATTGGTCAAGGCATTCCTCTGGTTCATAGGCTCCAGAAGGCATAGAAGTTGCGCGATTCTTGTGAGCCATTGTAGGGCTTAGAACAAAAGGAAAACAGTCAGACCACAAGCAAGGTACCCGATACGCAGAGAACTGTGACGCGTCGGGGAAAATTCCATGATATAGCGGGGGCACGATAGCTGAACCGCGATATAGCAGGGGATCACTGTATAGGATTTTGGGTGTATGGTTAGCCTGCAGTTAACAGACTGTTCTTAAGTATGTTCATCCTTTAAACCCAGTGTTAACTGGAGCTAGCTAAAACATCACGATTAGCCACACTGTGTTGTTTTGGTTTGGTTTTGTACTACTTTTGTTGAAGTTTCTTAATGTTGTCTTTAGTTTTTTTAGGTGATCTTGAGTCTCTTGAAAGAAATCAAATAAAATGTATTATTCTTATTATGTTTTCTATAAAAACTCCTTTCGAGAAGTATTCATAAAACTAATGATAATAGCTGTCTAAAAAATCCACAGCCATTTATTAATTGGCCTGATGATTATGGGATGGAATGAAAAATATTGTGAAATACTATTTCCTTTTCCTTACGTTACCTGGAGGTAAATGCCTTAGCGGTGTAAACCTGATTCCATAATGGTTTGGGGAAATGCATTCCCTTGTTTTAGTGAGGGAGCAAGTCTATGCAATTACCTTAACTGGGAGTAAAAGGCGTGCTATTAAGAGGTGTTTAAAAGGAGCTGTCTGCTAAACAGCGACGACTGAGCAAGGGTCTCTGAGAGCTTTTAGTAATCGACAAGACGTCGCCTGCGCTTAGGGGCCAGGGCGCAAATGTGATCAAGTTTTACAGAAGCTCAAAGGTTTAAAACTTTGCTAAATGAAATTCAATTAAGCTTTGTTAAGTAAACAAAAACAAACGTGCTTAATGACACATTCCGCAGCTTGCTGTTTTCAGACAGTGCCTTTCAGTGTCACAATTTGTTCCACTCATTTCACTGTAACGACTGTGCCTGTAGGACGTATCTGATCCCTTTGTTGTGTCATAATGAGGACTTGATGAATTTAAATGCCTGAAGTTTACGCAGACTAATCTGTAATTTAAAGCAGCAACGTGGTGACACAATATGCATCCATCTATCCTTCTTCCATAACCGCTTATCCAGGACTGGTTCATAATGATCCTAAGGTTTATCCCAGAAGCCATATGAGTCAAGGATTCGTACTCAGTACTCATACTCAGTACTCACACTCAGTACAGAAGACCAGCCAAGTTCAAGTCGAATATGCCAGGATCCATGGATACTGGGCTGGGAATCGAGGTGTTCATCTCCTTCTCTGTGGAGCTTTAGAGAGTGGATGGCGAGCGACCATATGTAGGAATCCTGGAAGCGATATGTTGAAAGAAGCCCCACTGTGCGCTTAAAGTGGTTCAGATTATTTCAGGTAGCACACCTGTTCCAGCAAAGTCTCCCAAGGAGCTTCCGGGAGGTGGTTAAAATGATTTAAAAGGGACTCAATATCCCTTAAAGCTGAGTAAATCCAAGCATTGTGAAAAACAAAAATCCCATTGTCCAGGATTTTATTAGAGCAGACTGTCCTCCCAGACTAAGCAGAGTGTGACAGCCACTCTGACTTAACCCATGTAGGACTCTGAACTTTTTTTTATTTGTAACGGGTCTCCCGTGTTTTACAAAGGCCATCATCATTAAGCTGATGTGGATCTGAAGAACAGCTACAGCAGATGTTATATTATGTGAGGGAGCCTCTAGTGGCAGACACTAGAACTGCATCAAACAAACCCTATCAACCAAAGGAGTCAGCTGTGCTTAATATTGACTCATATTATCATGCAGTTGACAGATGTCTGCACAGTCATTTTGCAGCCATACGGCTTGCGTTTAATTTCTAAACGGACAAGTGAATTCAAGTAATAATTTTGACGGCATTGTTGGCATGATTATCTTAAGACACTCTGACGCTTCTTAGATAATGAGAGCTATCTTAAATGTACAAAGCTTCGAAACAGCATGCCTTACTTAACGCAAACTGTAGCTGTTTTCCAGACTTCAAGTTTTGCGACACGGATCCATTGTTTTGGAAACTCACCATTCATCTCGCCTCAGGCGCCATGAACCCGGGCTCCAGGAGCGCATTAACGCCGATGAAGAGGCGAGAGGTCTGGCATCCTGGTTTGGCCTAGATAGCCTTTTTTTTTGTTTATATATTTATACATATTTTGATTGTTAATTTGTGTGTTACTACGGCTGCTTCGAGAGGCTTTGCATGCAAGCAATTCACTGACGTGTAGTATCTGTGTACTGGTGACAAGTGACGAGATATTAAAAGTGATTTGATATTCCCTATTCCCTGTCCTTCTAGTTTACGTGTCCATGCAACACATTTCCGTAATCCGTCTAGTTTCAGGGCACACGGGCAAACGAAGGGCTAAAGCAGGGACATTAATAACAACCCATTTAAACTAGATAGAAATATGTAAATAAAAACAGTTTGTTTTTTTGTGGGCAAAAAGAGAATATGGATGTTTTCTAAGGCATTAAATTAAGTTTTATAGCAAAGCCACCATTTTTTTTTGGTGGGGGGGGGGGGAGGTTATGCAGAAGGTTACAGCAGCTGCTTTTAAAATTGATGCCTTTTTAATGACACCGGCCACATTAGCGTTATCAGGGAAGCGAGAAGTGAGCGACCGAATGGGACATTTTCACACACAGTCACTTGATTGAAGATGAGGGGTTAGGCTGAATTAACACGGGGATTACCATCCGTGCCCCCCCCACCCCCCCTCCCCCACCGCTGAGGAGCAGGAAGCCACAATCACATCACATGTTACAGTATATTAAAATATTTTGTCGTATAAGCAAGGCAGATAGTAAGCGTACGTCAAAAGCATATGGATATTTTCGAATGTTTTTTGGTGTTAAAGTATCCAATTAAAAAATAATAGTAAATATTGATTTGTTAAATAAGTCATTGCCTTCTATTTAGTATTTATAAATGATTGTTGGCAAGTTTTAAATATGAGTTTTATAGAGATCGTACTTCATTCCCACTTCAACAACCTTCCATTTGAGGGTACGTTAAAAAATTTAACTCGCTCTATGTGTGTATTATTTACCATTCACCAGTTTTAGCTTCACAGACAGGAATATCAACCAGGAGCTTCTTTAAACATAGCATCTGTTAACCAGGGATTTGACCAAGATATAAATTATGAAAGCAGATAGGAGAATTTCAGACAGGGGACCGGTGCCATTTTTAACAGGTGCAAAAAAGTACCAAAAAAAAAACGCCCGTCCGATACTCTGCCGCAGAAGTTAGGGCGAGTCAGAGGGAAGGAGCCAACGAGTCGCATCAGCGCTAGGAATGTTCACATCTGCCTTCCTTGGCTTTCTTGGAAGGGGACGCTGCCAGGCAGAGAGGACAGCCTGGAATCTTGACATTTGAAACGTTTACCCTAAGAAGGGTGTCAGCGACAAAACGCTCGAATACGCGGGGCAATTATTTCAAGCCTAAATAACGGGCGCGCATCAACTGTGGTCGCTAATGAAAATACTAATTATTTCAGACAAAATGTCCACAATGGTTCCGAGAGGACTGATGGCTCCTTTTTGTTCCCCCCTGCCTATGGAGTGGAGTAGAAATCATTAGGACGTGTCCCTAGAGAGCGAGTTCTGTCTGCCCGCCATGCAATTCCAGCTAATCTGTCGACGTGGAGAGCTCACATCGCTCGCCTCCCCTCAGAAGGCAGCGACTGTGACCGATGCAGCTGCAGTGGGGTGATGTGGACGACGGATAACACATCACATCAGCCTGCGGGTGAGGTTAATGGGGGAGGGGTCTGGACAAGCGTGTGTCTAAAGGACAAACACTCCATCGGTGTTGAACATACAGGAGGTAATCAGACCCAGCAGAATCGGGATGAAATGTTCAGGCATCACCCAACACAGTTCAGGCAGGGCCCTAATTTAACACACCTGACAGAGATGATCAGGTTCTGTCTTAACATAGCTGGCTCTGATACTGAGGTGGTACTGAAGGGTCTGATTATTTATATCAGGTGTGTTAAATTCGGGCTGCACCTAAGATCTGCAGGGGGGGTAGCCATGCAATACCGCCATAACAAAATTAATTTTGGTACACAAGTTTACTATAGGATTAGACACAAAATTATAAGGCAACTGACCAGTTCATTTCATTGATAGTTTTATGGGTTGGAAGTTTCTACTCAAGCTCCTAAAAAAAACAAAGTAATTGTGTGAACTTTCATCTTTTCTGCCTTATTTGTTCCAAACACAGTGCGGCCTTTATATATACAGAAGACCCTGAAAAACTTAGTTGAGATGCCCCGTCTATATTGTGACGTCACAGCCATGTGCTTTTTGATTGGTCATTTGAACGGCACTTCCTTCCATTTCATTGGCTCTTCTGAAAAGGCTCGATTGACATGTGGGTGTCTGGCTTGTTCCTCTGCTCAGAGAAGTCTGTAAGCATACCAGGACTTTCAAGAATCATTAAAAACCATACATTTTAATGAAAGGTTATTACAATGAATTACACTTGCCTGTAGAAGCAGAGTTCAAAATGGAAGATATGCGGAAATTCTCTTGCTCCAGTCTAATACAATTTCCCCCTTGTCAGATAGCATTATGGTTCTAATGCATGGAATATAAAGTGATGATGTAATATCAAAGTAATATAGTGTGGTTGATAAAAATTCTTTTTCACGCCATATTGACCCCTTTACAACATGCTGTCTACCAATCCATATACTGTATTTTAAGGTAATCAACTGCTTATTCTATATATTATCCATTTATTTTTATAATCTGATCATTAATTTGAATAGCCAGCCTTTTTGTATGCGAATGTTGCGATTAGATTTTTTAAACACTTAATTTGGGGCATGTTTTGCTACAAAAAACAATTCATAATTATTATTATTATTATTTGATTTTGCAGAATAAATGATGCTGGAAACTGATCCTCAATTGTTTCAAATCACGTATCATTACCGTACTACTCCATGGTTTTTCGGGCTGTAATTACTGCATTACACAATGCATTCTTCTGCAATTGACCTTTATTCCTATGCCGTGATAATAGTTGGAATAAGTGCAGCTGCTGTCACCGTGTTTTATCGGATCACAGGGAAGTAGGAGGATTGTATCACATCTAGAGTCTATTCAATGCAAATCCACTGCAGAGTAACCCATACTCAGAATAAATAAATCGCACAAAGCCCAAGAGCCCGGTTCTCCAATTCCGGATTGTTCCAGGCTTTGCCGTGACTTGGGCCAGTTCACCTGCTATCCTGCAAAAAAAGAAAGGAATCTTTCAAACATGAAATTCCCTGTTGACTAGGTGCAGCCTTATTTTCATAAGTCACTACGGTTTAATAAGTTGTGGTGGGGGTTTGGGGTTGGGAGACGGAGAGGATTTCTGGAAATCAAAACGCTCCGTAAAATTTAGGGAGCCGTGTCGGATTAAGTGGGGGAGTCCTTAGCGCGCCACATTAGCGAGTTTCCTTTGAAGTCGAACCTGCGACTTCTGTTCAACAAGATTGAAGGCTGCTTTACACTGGAAAAGGTTGATTAGGCTTGTAAGGGGGGGGGGGGGAATTAAACACCAGGAGCCTAAAGTGGTGGCGAGGACTTGCATTATTGCCAAATATTTCCTGAAAGCCCAAGTACAAGGACTGTCCCCAAGCGATTTCCCGTCATCTTTACTTTACTTTTTTCTAAGGTGGGACCCATAAGAGGGGCCATATTTCATACAGAGGGGGCAATCAAAACATTAGCCAATGAGATGTTTTGAACTGGTTAGTGACCAATCAGCTTTCAGAAGGAGCCAGTGCCCCTGTGGCCCCGCCTCTTTCTATGGCCTAGTTATAAATGCCGTCTAAACCAGGGTTGGGGAACCTGATCCATAGAGGGCTGGTGTGAGTGTGGATTTTCGCAGATGGCCTCTCAATCAGCCAATGACAGTGGGTCTCCAAGACTGGAGTTGAGCACCACTGCTTTATTATTGCCTGAGAGGCCATCCCAAAAACCCACATCGGCCCCTCATGGATTGGTCCTCAGGGCTCCAGCCCCCCGAATGAAACCAAACCTGCCATTGTAGGCTGTGTTAACTGGGCTGTGCCAGTGACCGATGACCAGAACACTGCATTTTCAGGTGTGTCCAGTGATGCTGAAGAACTGTGTGAAATCTCCACTGCGCACTGAATTTTAAGTTACCCCTGACGATCAAAAGCAAGTTAGCAAACTGCAACGTACTCTAAAAGTATTAAATGCACCAGGGTTCAAAGAAAAAAAGACCTTTAAAGAAATATTTATTAACTGCTTTGAGAAATGGTTACTTGAAACACTATTCGGAGTGATTTAATCCTGCATGCATCTCACGGTCTTCATGGCCACTATTATGTGTGGGGTTAGAAGGTGCTCCTTCCAGATCTTCATCACGGAGCTCCTAGAACATGTCTGCAATAGCATTCATAAAACCATACAAGGTTCTACTATAGTCCACTGGTCACCACAGTTCAAGGGCATTCAGTCCATTGCAGTAAAGAACCAGCAGAATTCCTGTACTGCCATAGTTACTGGAACATGACAAGTTAAAGCACAGAATCTCTTTAGTCTCAAGGGGAGAACAAGACACATTCCAAGTGCAGGGATGCCGGAGGGGTGCTGATGAGGTCATCCGTGATGAGGTCATCCATGATGACAATTTAACGGTTTAAGAATGAAGCCGCAAACTAATGGAAACTAGTTTGCCTGGGGGCGGGGGGAGGGGAGGGGTAAGGTAATGCTGATTTAAATTTTTTTATAAAACTGAAAAGACTGGCTGTTAAAAGCCACCTCTAACTTACAGGCTTCTTAGAATATTGAAAAGGAATAAATTATGAAACAATCAAGAACCTCAATATGGCTGACAGTACCTTTTAAAGTCAATGAAGGTTCCATGTGATCAACCGAAAGGAAACGTTATTCAACCATTACTCAAAAAATCTGAAAAGACTGGCTATGAATGTGAAATGAGAAATCAATTTGTGCCTCATATGTGCCGAACATCTCATATTACTGTTATACTGGACCACTAAATGTGTAAAATAAACATATAGCATTCAGTACATTTGTCCAGAACTTTGTGGTTCCTATTGCAATGTTTTCTAGCACCCAGTGCAGGCCCTTAAAAAGCTGCCCTAGATTGCGATGGGCAGGACTGGAATTGCCTTTTGCCGGTGATTATTACAATAACCAGCTCTTCTGCCACATCTTGAGAAGCGTTTTCTTTCACGTGTCTTCAGAGATGTGAGACCCACTCTGCTCCATGTTAAAAAAAAAATAAAAACAGATAATTTTCTTCTCTGGCTGAACAGCTCGTCTGTTGCTCCGAGCAACAGGGACTTGGCAGTAGTGCAGCAGCACTCAGTACGTGTTCTGCAGTAAAAATAGCTTGGGTAAACAATATAGAATTCTGTAATTCCGAACTCCATAAACAGTCGTTATATTTCCGACTAGGCCAGTTGTGCTTCTCTTGAGCAACCTGTTTTCCGAAGCGTCACCTTCATGGCAAATAATTACTGTCCGTAGCTGAATGATCATACGTTACAAATTAAGTTGCAAGTGAATCTTCCTTAAGCCTTCAGTTTATTCCAATTACCTAAAGCCTACAAAAAATGACATCCTTCTACTTGAATTAAACGTCTTGAGGTAGTCGTTTATGTTTAACTGGTGGCGTCTTGGTGTCTAAACATCAACGAAGGTCACCGGGTATTAAGAGGGCACTCCTTCTTGAGAAGATCCCTGAAGCAGCGTTTGGGTTCACATGTGAGTTTCTCAAGGCTCTCCTCAAACCACAATGCTGTCTTGTGAGGGTTGCTGTGGGTTTGTGTATCTGGTGGTGGTGTGTGTATCTTTGAGGGGTATGCCTGGTTCAAATCCCATGCTCAACAGAGCATCACTGACGGGCCCTTGAGCAAGCTTCAGGCAAACCGTACGGGCGGCTGACCCAGCACTTAAACTCCGAAGCCTTGCTCTCAAGAAGAGCGAGATGGAATATGCAAAACATGCCAGCACATTTCATTTCAAAATAAGGACAGATCACCCAACACCACTCGAAGACAGACAGCAAAGAAGCCTTGAATACAACAGAAAACATTAACTCCAGTGTAATTATTTGATTACCCTTTGACTTTTAAAAATGTAACTTTTAAGCGACATAATAATCGTATTTAAACACGCCAAGAGGAACTCATTAGCATAGACCAGGCTTGCTTCGAGGGTTTTCATTGGAGGGCTTTTTTATTCCACTTTAATCTCTTGTTTTTCCACCAGTGTTGGCTACAGTTTTGGGGGCATTAATCACATAATGGCACTGTCCCGTTTTTAATTTTAGTTTATTTAGGGAAATAAATATTTTAATTTTCTGCATTACCTGAAATCAAGCATAACAGTCTCAAGGTCATAAATGTATAAAAAATAAGCAGGTTTTCATTACCATATAATAAGATCCCAACCCCCACTCCATTAAAAGACATCACTAAATGACATTACGGAATGTCTAAGCTTAAGATAATTATTCAGCACGACCCCCCTACTCAAAAGGCACATTTCAAATTGTGACTTAATTCCAATAACTTAGACCTTGAAACAAAATTATTTCCCTCTGCAATATTACCAACTGTTTAATTTCAGAAAGTGTCCATTTTTAATGATTTCAGGTTTCCTGGTTTTGCTACAAAGGCAACATGCAGAAAGGCAAGGTATTGCAAATATACATTAATTGAGTATTAATCTTCAATACTGCTTATTTAATACAGGGTCATTGTGAGTGTGTACCATATCCCAGGATGCAGAGGACGGGGGGCATTTTGCGGGGCCTTATTACCGTTAATATATGCTGAAATCAAAGCTATAAAAGGAGCAACAGCAGCCAATATATATAAGCAATTTTTTTCATCCATAATTGGGTGTATATGGACCTACTTGAACAGTGCTGCCACACGAAGGCAAAACATTGTAACTGCATATTTTAATTGAAACTGAGCTATGATGCAAATCAGGTCTCTGGGGCTCTGCTTTGTCTCATGGTAAAATATCTTAGCTTGACTATGCTTGGAGAGCGTAGAAATTACAGTAGCTACCAAATCGACACCAAAACCAAGGTGCAAACACCACTTTTCACCCATCAGTCTCTGCGTCAATGCAGTCACCGTATTTTGCTTTTGGGGTGTGATGCCGTCGTGAATTGAAGACGAGACGAAAACTTTTTCCACAAGGGAGATGAAGTTTCCAGGTCAGAAGTGTGTGTGTGGGGGGTGGATGCAGGTGGAACAGATTGTGACTAATCCTGCTGGCTGAACCTCACATCAAAAGCTGGGTCCATAACACGACCAGTTGGCTCCAAGCCGATGCAACAAAAGATCCCGTTTGATCTGGACTGTCTCTGTCCTACATACTTCCCCACTAAGGAAAGTCTGTAAAGAGGGGATGCCAGCGATTAATATTTCATCCAAGGAACCGGACATCATCCAACAAATCAAAGCTCCAAATGAAATGAAAAAGTTAGGTTAAGGCTTCACTCATAAGTAAATAAACGCACACAGGTAGTCAAGAAAAAGTGCAAGTCAGATGGGGGCTAAGGACTGTGTGGATCGTTACCGGAATTTTGATTGTTTTGATCCAAGTGTTTCATTTTAAGAATCAATTTTAACGTTAAAACATCAAAGATAATTTTAATGTTTATATTACTGTAGAGAGTAGGACATCACCAGTCGGACCTGCCCATAAGGAGGGGGCAGAGGGTGAGACTTTCAGGGATACAAAATACCAGGGGGAAGACGTGGAAAGGTCAAGTTCAGAAAGTACAATTCCTGACTAGTATAAGTATGAGTATAAAGAGTATAATCACAGAGCAGTCACACGGTTGATTGAAACAAAACATTGGTCTGTATTTTTACTTTCTGGACCTCCACAATACTGGTATAGGTACTGGTATCAGGACACCAACCTTGGTATTACTTGGTACTGGATCAAAGAAAAAAATCAGTGGTATCTCATCCTTAACAGGGACCATCACATCAAACCCAGTATTTTTTGGCATGAGTCCAACCTTCCGTAATGGAATGAGGAGTCAAAGGCTACCACTCCCGATTATGGCAAATCAATTTACCACAGCCCATTTAAGAATGGCCCCCGAAAGACACAGAGCAGTCTTCATTCTAACATTTATTCTAAGAGAAGTCGCTGATGTCACCCCGGCTGACCCCGTCCCTTTAATCCCCCATCTTTATTCAAGTAAAGATGGAGTGGAATAAAAAATGCACAATATCTTGTTACATGAAATTAAAGGTCGGTCTCACAGTCATTCCCAGAACAAAGCCAAATGTCTGCATTCATGCCGTAGTCTTCTGGATCTCAGATGCAAACTTTACATATTATGCTCCCTTGTTACTATAAATGCATGTGACAAGCTCCCTAAGGGAGGGGGGCGCACATGCTCTGTTTTTGAGCGGCTATGATCGGGTGATGAAATCTTATTACCTTATTTGGCTCTGACTGTGGGGGCATGACAGTCACCTGGATTAGGACACGGCAAGGGCGAATCAGGCCCGTGGGTTCTGACTCAGAAAATCCAACGGGAGAGAGAATCAGCACCACACATTCGGAACACAACTATAGAAAAATCGAATCAATGTCCAATATGCCGTAACGCAAGTATTATTTTGTACGACCGACGAGCAGCTGAAACATAGCTGGTCTTGTTTCACTCCGATGCAGTTTGGTCACCACAAGTCAGAATTTGAACAAATCGGTTTTATAAGACCATGTTTGTTCCAGTGAATAGGATTGGTGCTTTACTCACAGACACATCCATTCCAGCAATATACACTGTAGTACACACAGTGATGTTTTAAGCACTTGGGCTCTTCTAGAAAGAAAGATTTGCCCTATAACCTCTGATAGACTTTGAATGCGATCATCCAGACCGACCTATCCGGAATCCGCAGGACATGCATCAATCTACTTGATGCGGAAATTGCACCTTGGGGTTAAAAAATTAAATAAAGAGTTTAAGACACATCTGGGCCCGTGTTTAAGGAGCTGCAAATCCCAGATGGGTAACTTGTTCTCGCGTCTGAGAAAAGTCACTTGGTATTAATTGCCTCGGTAAATATACAGCTGAAAGGAGTGTTAATAGATTCTACGCTGCATACGAACCTTTGGATGAAAGATGCGATATCGCAGCAAGTCGTTATATGCTTCACGTTCCCATTTTACTATGTGCTAATTGTGATGAGACCATTAATTATTCATTCCATTATCATAACAAGGATATTAACCATTATCCATAATCATGTGCGGATAATGTAACTGATGAGTATTACCACATTCGATGGGTGGTAGAATGCAGAGCTGAACTTAGGAGACCTCAGCATTAATATTTCTTTGTGACTATAGGTTATGATTAAAGTAGCTGCTCTGGATCCCATAATGCACTTGGTACATCCACTGTAGTACACTAATGTGTTGCAGAATACCCACACAGTACCTAAGTAAAAGGTGAGTTAATATCTAAACAGCACTGCACTGGATTATAGGAGAATACTGCAGTGCGTTGCAGAAACAAACCGTCATGTAAACTGCACGTGCTGAGCTGGGGATAATTTTGAACCCTATGGAGCAATGTTAATAATTTATCATGTAAAATGGTACAAACTTAACATCACAGTCTATAAATATATCAGTGATACAACAGAGCAGCTGAATGCATTTTCCTGCCTAATCTGTAACAACAAAAATAAATGCAGAAAAGTCTTCTGTAACTAGACCTCAACTATCCTCTCTGAAGGCAGATGAAGAAAACGATTTGCTTGAGAAGCCCTTAAGAAGTGAGGAATTTTCAGCCAGTAGATTTGGCTTTAAGGAGGGCTGGCTGGTGAATTCTTAGGGTGCGGCCTTCAATTTAAAATAAAGACGACTCATTCCCATCCTGCGGAAGAGCAACGTGCATAGGAAGTTATGGGAAGCCAGCTGACAGGAAGACAAATTGAAAACAATTAGTCAAAGAGCCATGTCAATACTTTCTGAGAGTGTAAAAAGTGCAGCAGCATAGATTTGACTGGGGGGCATAAATGGGGTCGGGGGCTGCTTTATGTGGCATTTTACTGAGAAATGCATGAGGTTGCAAAAAGATTGATGCTGTTTTCCTGCAATAATGCATCACTATTCGTTTGCGGTATTAAAATATCGAATCAACTGTGGTATGGTTTTGCTTCCGGCAAGCGTCTCACTAATCTAATGCAGTCTGTTATAAGTGGACTTACACTTTACGGACTGAGATGGGAACATTTCTATAAAATAAATTCCCATGTTCATAAACATAGTAAAAAAAAAATTCTATACCGCAGTTTGGGTAACTTTTCTCTGGAAAAAGTGAGGAGAATGAAACATGCTGATATGTGGCGAATTGATAAGGCTTTACCTCATCAGTCTGTCACGATCCATCAAACCGAGATGGACAGAAGGAAGGGTCAGACTCCAAACTGACAGTCACTGGCTTCCTTCCCACAGCAAGTGTTACTGTGGTGATTAATAAAAATAGAATGACCCCGGAGAGACAATCACAGAGGCGTGGCGTAAATGCAAACCCACACGGCATACAAATCCCACGCAGTAACGTCTGACCACAGGGGTCCTCGGTAGAAAGCGCACAGATCAGGCTTAACACGGGATGATTTACGAATGCTGAAATATGTATATAAAGGTCAACCCATAGCCAGAAATTCTGACCCCCCGCCCCAGGTGCTAAACCATCAGAAAGATACATAGGAACAGGACAATCCATTAATCTCAGGGGTCTTGAATTACTTTGTAAAGCATACATGATTCAAAATAGCCGGAGGATCTGTCTGAGAGACTATACATAAGAAATTTACAAACAAGAGGAGTATATAGTAACTAGCTTGTAATAGTACAATACTAGCTGTGCCTTAAAATATATACAATGAACCAACACGTGTTACGTTTCCCGAAAGCACGCCACCACCAGTTCCAGCTATGTCAGTTTCTGGGAAATGTGCCCATGGTACAGAGCAGTGCCCCAGTGCTGCTAGACAATCTGGCCCCCATGAAAGCATATCATATTGCGCCCCCCCCCCCAACCCAGACCAATGGAGTTCTTTTTAAGGTTTTAAGGTCCATCAAACTTTCCCCCACTCACGGAGCCCCCTGGGGCAGCGGGCAGGTTTTCCTGGTACCTTAATTCAGACTCACAGCCCAGTAAAAACCAGCCAATGCAGCCCCCTGGACCCCCTTAAATGGGTGGAGACCTCACCCCCCTTCAACCCAAAGTTACAACCTTGACCACAGATACACTATTTGGTCATTCTCATGTCCCTCTTCATATCTGAATTACCACACAATAGAAATGAATCGTTAACACACAGCAGCTTTTAATATACTTATTCAGAATGCCCACCAAGAATATTATGTTATTTTCCAGTTGAAATTTTTACTATTGTTACTATTCACCTCCACAGGTGGAAAAATAAAATGTGACGTTAATTGGTGCTTTTCTGTTTCTAAGTCCATGACTGATGGCAAATGTGTTTTTAAGCTTTATTTTCCACTTCATGTCGCACCTACAGTTGCTGATGCGCTGGACACACAATTCATCTTTATTCTTCCTATTTACTTATTCGCTGACAAAGGAACATTGAAAACTCACCACTACCTGTATGTGAAAATTAGCTGGAGTTTGGAAAAACATGTAGTGGCAACATACTCATGGGAAAAGAGGAGGCGGGACCAAGACATCTGATTGGTTGGTCTCACCTCCTTTAATTACTTGTATCCACCTCCTGTACAATCTGATTGGTTACCTCTATGAACCAATCATTTTTCCTTCTGTCCTCTGAACATTTTTGTGTAAGTAAAACTCCCACGAGTTACGAAGATCACCGACTGCTTTATTATACAGGTGTAAATAAAACATATTAACCAGCTTTATTTCTGTAGGTAAAACATCGAAACTACTATTCAGCATACTGCCAGGCAACAAACAGGACACCAGAAGGAAGCGCCGCGATCATGCCTACGTGTGTGGAATACCCAGCTATATTAACAGATTACATGCATGAAGCGCCGCGACTAGTTTGGGACAAAAGGTGTCCGTTAATCAGAAGGTGCTACAGAGAAAATCCACGTTAGGGCTATAATACAGACCAGGGGGAACGCTGGTCTCTGCTGACGCCAGGTCCCGATCAATAATTCAGCAACGGAGAGCAGCGGCTAGCACACACTTCTTCATTATATCATGATATATTAACGAACACAGTGTGTATACACAAGCACATACATAATACAAGGACCATGAGTAGAATGGTGTCTATATATGCATAAAATTATTACACAGCAACAGAGATTTCAGGTCTGCGAACGACTGCTAAAATCCGCTAAAGCAACACGAGTCTACATAACTGAGAATAGCGATTCAAGTACTAACACCTATTCTTAACCACCTCAGCTTAACTTGCGTGTAAAATATTGCTGCACTGCAGAACAAGCTAAAAATCCTTAGGCTGATTAGACAGCTAGATTCTATGCTTAAAGCAATGGGGCATCATTCATATTGTATTAAAAAGGTAATAATCCCATCAAAGCCAGCCTGACGTCTCTAGCTGTCAACGGTTACCGTCATTTATAGAATGATTTTGACAGAGGGGCCAATAAAGACTTTAACCCGTCTGTCCATGCAAATGAGAGGGTGGATGAGAAATCGATGCTCATTGCCTGAGCTGCGATGACCTACAGTGGGCCGCGTGCGGACAGCCGCGTCCCCACGACGCACTTTAAGGAGTGGTGATCAAAATCTCGGCTCTCGTTTAATCAATAAGCCTTAGAAGTAATGGAAATTTGATCCCGATAAGCGTCTAATGGAAGCTTCGCTTACTCCTACCCCCCAACAAGCCCTACCCCAGAGCCCCAGCCTAGCTGTGATTTGGCAGCATAAGCACTTTTGGGGGAGATTGATTCATTATCTGCTAGCCGGGCGTTTGAGACAATGGCACTTCAATGTGCCATTAATAACTCTGACGTTGTGGAAGCAGCGGAGAGGGCAAGATCTTATCTCCCCGACGTACTTGTGGCAAAGTAAGATTCAAAGGCTAAGTTCAGAAGCGTCAAACACAAGACTGATTTGGATTTAATGGCATCTAAATTAACGCTACCGCCACCAAATTAGAAATATTTACATTTGATGCTGCAATAATGCTCTGCAAGCAAACATAGCTGGTTTCATTTGTTTAAATCCCCTTATCTCAGGATCGCGACTTGCGTAT
Source organism: Stomatorhinus ivindoensis (assembly GCA_019775895.2). Lineage (NCBI taxonomy): Eukaryota > Metazoa > Chordata > Actinopteri > Osteoglossiformes > Mormyridae > Stomatorhinus > Stomatorhinus ivindoensis. Next base: position 4,083,360 of record JABFEB020000047.1, read on the forward strand.
GAAGAAGTTCCATAAGGATTCATAGAATCCCGATCGTGATTTCCTGTCAGAACTGTCAGGGGAATTAACTAGCACGTCGACTTTGAAGATGGACAAACTGCTGGGAATTGTCAGGCAAATCTGTCAGACATGATCACCAGTCTCGCTGTTCAATGGCAGAACTATTGTACACCGGGCCCTGGGGCAAAAAATGGATCATTCCAGCCCTCATCCCCTTAGAAATTTACACTAAGGACCTGCCAACGCCAGTTGCAGCAGTTGCAGATGATGAAATTTAAGTGGCCTCCAAATTTCATACCCATCATGCACTGCAGCAGTTAGAAAATTCCAAAACGTGCTTTTTTTCATTGAAGACCTTGCTTACTATTATCCCTGGTGTTATACGGTACCTATTCTTCCATTTCCCGTATTCATTTCCTAATATTGCCATGGGAAGGGTGCCCACAGGCTGTGGCACACCGTGGACGTGATGCCAATCCTCGATCGGCTAATAACTCCGAAAGCAGTTAACGTCGACAGAAGCGCAGCAACAAGGCCGCGGAAACACCACAGAGCGGCTAAATCAAGTGCTGCGTTTTCCTCAGATGATGAGACGCCAAAGGCCATCGACCCAACGCTCAAAGCACCGCTGTCTAACCGCGGCTGTGTTCAGGGGTCTCGAGAGCAGCATAAAAAAAACAAGTGGGAAGCATAATAGCTCAGACAACGAAGAAGAGCGTCCAGGTAACTCTGACTAAATGACTCAACGTCACAGAACGTCACTCCACCGCAAACGAGCAAGTCAGGGACGCCGCAGGAGTGCCGGGCCAAGGAGCCCTTCATTAAACACTGGGACGTTTGCTCGACGCACCCTTAGGTCCAAAAAAAGAAGCGCGAGACACATTTTTGACAACAAGGGTGGTGTTCGGGAAAACTGACTTTGAGGAGGATACTGCAGCTTGGTGCGATCAGACTTGCATTTCGGCGGAGGTGAGGTTCTGCTAGGCGACCCCTTTCAGAAAGTACCGACTTGCGATTTCATAATTAATTAACCGTAAACCAAAACACCGGTAGGCATGTCTACAAACTGAAGCAGCAAATAGAAAAAGGAGGATATTTTCAGAAGTATACCAAAGTACACCTTTATGACAGGGACCATAAAGCTCGTTAACACTTTCTAAACAGCAAGCATCACACATTCTCTGTTTCATCATTATGAAGAACTTTGCAAGCACTATATTTGTTCTTTTGTTCATTATTTATTTCCTAGCTTGACCCCATTATTTTGTTGGCAGGATTACATAATTTTTATCATTGCCTTGTTTATATAGCTGGAAAAATTGACAGGCGCACATTATCCCGAGGGCGCGCCTTCCACCCAGCCAATGCTACGCTGTAAAAACTTCCCCAGACTGGACAAGCAGTTACCGAAAATGGATGGAGCTGGAATCCCCAGACTCAAAAGGCAAGTAATCCAGTTACCCGTGGTAGATGCTGGTTTCTTGCATCGCTCATGCCATGTGGCAAAGGAAACTGGGGGTACGCAGAGAGATGATGGCGGGTGTAAGCAGGGGCTAATTAAGAAAAATGATCGTCATAGTTTGGTTTCACACAGCCTGCAGCACGAGAACGAGCGTTTTCATGTTTTCCCTTTGCAACAAATCCCTCATTGGGCGTTGGGGGAGTGTGTCAACAACCATCACTATAAGACATCCATGACTTTGTCCTTGGATTCACCTTCACGCCCACCTCTGCATCTCCGGCATTGGCCTACACCCACCTGGCATCCAGGATATCGATTAAATGATCATCAGTTAATTCCTTCGACACCCCCCCACACACACACACACACACACACACTCACTGCCATTGTATTGGATTTGCAAGCTGCGTCTTACATCACAGCATCCCCGGAGATGGGGAAGCCGCACCTGTGTCCTCAGCGTCCGGTTCTTGGTTTCACCAGCCAGCCCGACGCTCTTTCGCGTTCCCACAACGTTCCACGAACTGAGGTCCGGCCAATTAAATGTCAAGGAAAAATAACGATAGTAAATAGTTGACACACTGGTGGCAACCAGGACAGAAGACGGACAGTACGCCTGGAAAGGACGAGGGTGCAGGCCACCCTGATGATAAGGGACGGACGCGCCGCGTGAGTGAGGCTTCTCGTGCTACATGTTCTGTCATCAGCTGACCCCGACCTTGAGCAGGGCTCCGAAGGACAGAGCTACCATCTGACTGCGTGTTTCCGTGATGCCGTCTGCCCCTGGGGAAACACATATGCCGTATTTTTGCAATCCTGACGCTAGCTTACCTGAGCCTTGAGGGTCAGACACTATCCTACCGAGGGAGAAACATGAGGAGCAAAGAGCTGCGTGGATCACCATCGCGGGCCTACACATCCTGCATCTTCTCGCTTTCTTCATCTCTTTTCCCATCTTTTAAGCACGAGAATAGTGTCTGTGGTGTCTTTTTTGTTTTCTACCCATGAGAGTGTTCTGGTAGCTATCCATCAATAATCAACAATTTTTCAGTGAATGTGTGTGGGTGGGTCAGATATACATTACATTGTGGAGAACAGATGACGAAACAATGAAACCTGTTATTTTGACATTGTGGGGACCATTTTTACGGTCCCCTCCAAGTGTAAATTAAATTTTAGAAATATCGGTGATTGCAGTCAAAAAGCGAAAAACGGCAAAACTCTTGTATTTTGTTTGGTTACTTTTGGTGGTTAAGGTTAGGGCTGGGTAGGAGTTAAGGCTGTCATTTTTGGGATTAAGGTTTTGCCCATAGAAATTAATGGATCCAATTTGTGTGTGTGTGTGTGTGTGCTCTCACTGCGTTTGTGTATTCCCATCCTTGTCTCCATCCTTGTCAATCAGAGTGAAAATATACATAACAGTGTGACTTGCAGGGTGCCAGTTAATTAAGTAACACTTCATGACTTGCCAGGTAATATCATAAAACATCATTTGGTAATTATAACAACAACAACAAAAAAAAGTGGTGATCTGAGTGACAGATATATGGCGCAGACTGAATTTAATGAAGGTCAAGACTGTAGAGCTTATTTTGGAATGCACTTCAGAATATTAGCTGCGAATGTGCAGCGTGGCCCAGAACACTGGATGTGTCAGTTCTTGGATTTGTCGGGACAGTAACTGGTGTACACTAGCTAGTATACAGTTCACGCTGGGCAACCGGTTCTCTGAAAACGGCACCTGGAGCGCAGACAGCGCTCAAACGCAAACCCTGTTAGCTGGCGGAACACAGAAGACGTTACCGAGACGCAGCCTATTTCTGATTTATGATAACCTCGAGGCTGAATAAAACAGTGCGGTATCCCCGCTTTGCAGTGCGGGAGATGTAACTGCGTCTGTCGGAGCGTTTGCAGTACAGTGCGGCGTCAGATGCAGGGTTGAAGGTTGTAGCTGCGTCCCACGGAGAATAGAGCCTGACGATTCATGCCACATAGCTTGCGGATTATCCCGGCTAATTAAATATTGTTTAACTAAGTTCATAATTAGTTATTCAGAACGTTGGCACATCCTTACGCAATAATACCAGCTGTGCAGTTTTTTTAAGAATGTATGACATTTAAACGTTTTATTTTCCAACCTTTAGGCCTTTTTTGTCTTTTTTTGAGACTTTCAGAGCTGTTGTGATTATATCCCGACATGATGTCTCCCGATTTTCATTTAACACAGAGATGGTTCTTATTTATTACTGCGTACAGCAACAAATTGGATGTATCTTTTAACAGGCGTAATTGTTCAGTGTTTATGGGAGACAGAGATGATGAAAAATTGCTTTAATAATTAATTATCTCCAGAGTGGGAAAATAATTTAATTGCATTCAATTTGCATTATTGCCGGTACTAGAGGCCAAATTGTATTTGTATTATGCTTTAAAGTCGAATACAGAGCTTTCATGTTCTCTGCTTTTAAATTCATTTATAAACGGTAGCTACTGAGTAAGTAGATATCCAGTATCCTGTGTGGAAATAGGGTACTACAGGAGTCCAGCTTTTGATCGGTAAGTTTTTATAATTTATGGTATTGTGGACATCTTTGTTTTTGGTACTATGTAATGTTTTGTTTACACTTGGTGTCAAATGTCCCCCAGCACAGTGGATTCCATGAGTGCACGTTTATCACTACGATAAACCCAAACAGAGCCAGGTTCAGTGAAATGGGGCAGCGGGCAGACTGGGCAGCTGAAGACTTCTGACAGGCTGAGAGCTTGGCAGCTGGGCAGTAAATTTTGAAGGGTTTGCCCTCATTGTCTCCTTTGGGTTTATAGCCTATAAAAATATGCTGTAATAAGCCAGGCTGTTAAGGGAACTGGGTCGTGATCCGCGGGGCGCCACCAGTGTTAAAAATTGTGGTGAGCCGTAAGGTGAATGCTTCCCTATACACGACTAAGCTAATAGCTGTTAATGATGAAACTTTTCAGAGTGTGGCTTGTGTCACTGTAGGGCACTTCGGATATCCGATGCATATCGACAGTCCTCCATCCATCTTCTGTAACCGCTTCACCAGCACAGGGTTTCAGTCAGTACCAGAGTGCAAGAGAAGAGATTAAGGGCCTTGCTAAAGGATCCAAAGGTGACTGCCAGTCAGGGAATTTGAACCCATGACCACCTGATTACAACCACAGCAGCCTAATCAACTGAGTCGCACACCGGCAAATCACCACCCCATCTGCTGTTGTATTATGTGCAGAAACCTGCCCAACAAAGGCAGCGCGTGCAAATTCCACCCAGAAGGAATCACTAGTGGGTCTCAAACCCACAACAAGCGTGATGCCACCCCGCTGCCTTCTAAAGCAATACAGCAACTAAGTAAACCTAAGGTCAAAGAAATGAATTACAGTTACCAAATGTAACGGCTGGTTAACTTGATCATAATGTCCAGCGTGTGAATGTGTAGCTATTTACAGAACAGCCTTAGTGAGAGTAAACTATATGCAACTATTATTCAATATTCTTTAATGGAAGGAAATTAAACAGGGTGTTGTGAAGAGCAGCTACAATGACAAGTGCTCTGTCACAGGCTTTCAAGGTAGGGGTTCACGCTCCGAAGAACATCTATCATGAATAAATGACTGCTGTCGAATGCCGGGCCATTTTCCAATTTTGGCAAATGACAAAACATGTTTGTGTTTCTCTTCCAGTGTTTGCGTACAACTCTAGCGAAACCCACTGAATATCACAAGCAGAACATGTAGAAATCTATTGGACGAAATCATTTTCCTTTTTTAGAATTTCAAGCTTCAAGAATATTTTTTTCCCCCCCCGAGATCTCAGTCCTCACATGATAATTCTCAGGCTTGTGAGAAGAGGCATCATTTTGTTAAGTTATATAAGGGGTGAAACCCTTGATAAGTTCCTTTTCCATCTCACTTTTACCTGACATAACTTTTCAAAGCATTTTGTTAATCTTTAGGGCACCATATAAAACATTAGCTCCCTTGGAACAGAATACTTTAGGGCATGTTCTGCTGAAGAATCATTTTAAAGGCAAAAATGTCTTCAAAATATATATTATTTTGTGACAAAACCAAACCCAAAGGAGAGAACTGGCCACCCCTTTAAGAATTCAAGATACCTTGGATGTCCTTTAAAGAACACTTTAAGTATGATCATTGGTCAGCCAATCAGAACAGATGCTGCAGTCACCTGACAGGGCAGTGATCTGAACCCGCCCCCCACCCACCAGACCTAGTACTGACCCAAGAGACTGAGCCCACAGCAGTATGAGGCAAGCGTGGGGGCATCTGCATGGGCCGGCTCTCAGCAGTGAGCATAGTGCCCCATCGCCCCCCCGACTGCGCATGGTCAGACCGGCCAGTGTGCCATCTGTGCAGATGTTTGAACATGGCCGGGGGTGCGGGGGGGGGGCGGCCGTGGGGGAGGAGGGATGCGGGGGGGGGGGGGCGGGGGGGGGGGGGGGGGGCGGGGGGGGGGGGGGGGGGGGGGG